>JAGDQP010003588.1:0-34284 GCA_022664845.1 Lepisma saccharinum
CCCTTATCCTATTTTCAATTTTATAATTTTCTTTGTAAATTTATGCAGGTAAACCGTTGGTTGTATAAATTACAGCATTAGTATTTTGTGTGTGTAATATCAATGTCACTTGCGATGTATCCCTAATGCTGTATAATATGTTTAAATGTATCTCTGTTTTTTTTAAAAAATAAGTTATGTCACTTTAAGTATAACATTATAACAAATAAAAACGGGGATGGCATCTTCGACATAGGCCCTGGCCCACAGCTTCCCCAATCCTTTCCCCTCCCCTATCCCCACCTAAGCCTTAGATGCCTAAAGGCCATAAATAAAATTCAAAATTTAAGAAAAAGTCTTTGAGAACAAAAATAATATTTATCAAGAACGTTTTCTATAAGTGATTTATATATATTAAATTATACCTTATATTGATCAATTTAATTAGGAATTATCTTACGTGTTGAACTTAACTAAGGTGAACCCTAATGCGAATTCTCAATTGTTTTTCTTCATAGAAAGATCGTGCATGGCATCTAGAAATGATAATTATAATACCAAGCAGCGCACGGGTCGCGGTTTCATTCCTGCCAAACAGAGAAACAGTTGAATGTTCAACTTGCGCCACGCTGGGAATTAAAACCCACGTAGACGGTGGCGCCAGTTCTGCCTCTGGTGGAGTTTTATAACTCTATGGTTTTTATTCTTATGTTTTTCAAATATAAAACAAAAAAGGATAATTTCACTACAAACGGTTATTTCAGGTTTTTAATTATCCAATTACATAGTAAAAAATAAAGCATTTTATTTGCGCATTTTGTACACGTTCTTTTCCACATTCTTTTCAATTTTGTGTTCATAAAGCTTGGTGACTTTTGTTTCATGTATCAGGTTGATGCATAAATTCGTAGCATTTCTTTTTCGCTGTGGCATTTTTTTAAATTTGATATACATTTTTAATGCAAGGAAGTTATGCAACCTAATCAGTAAAATATTCTTCTGTATATCTATGACTGTGCCAACACTGGGGGAATTTTCGATTCCATTTCTGTACAAATCTGCTGGTTTTAAAGGATTCGTCAATCCGCGTTTCAAGAGTATTTTCGTTATGAAAGGAGTTTCCTTAAATATCGTTCGATACAAAACGGAAAAAAGTGGAAATCAGAGGGAGCAAGATCAGCGGATTAAAAGAAAAAAGTTCCTTTGAAGCAATTCAGAAGTACCATATGTGTAGTTTCAGAGCTACAGGAGGTCAAAGCTACGGCGTCGTAGACACAAATTAATCATATCTCGACACACAACGTTGTAAACGGTGTCTGCTTAGTCAATTACAATTGAAGTGGTACCCGGAGGGAGTGTGGCATAGACAGGTTTTGCAACGTAAGAAATTTATTATCAAGGAATAAAATGATGTAATAGGGCAAGCATAGAAATCATAGACGTTACTTACACATGTGTATTGGTACTACTTCGATTGTGAATTGCTACGCCGATACTGTTTACGTCACTTGTGACGATGCTACCGTAATTTTGAGCTCTTATTGCTTTGAAACTGCACAAAATTTTGAATTTTAAGGATTTTTTCCCCTTATTTTGATGTAAGTAATCATTTTCCAAGTTTGCAACATTATTTCAGGGACATATTGTTAATTTTTTTACGAAATTTCACTCGCATCCTGGTGGTAACAGGGATATGATCTTTTTTTTTTATCCCATCATCAACAGGAGTTTGCGCCTGAGTGGGAAGCCTCATATGAACATAATCAGTTTGTCTTTCTCAAAACTTTCGACACCATTCCTATACGGAACGGACAATGATAAACTGGTTTCGGTACATACAATTTCTAGTGGATTTCGGCCATTTTGAGTCTTTCAACTTGAAGGAATCGAATGAGAGAGCGAACTTGACACTTGGCGGGTCATTGATCCTACTGGCTATGTTGAGTGCTGAAGAGGTAAAGGTGACCGAAATTCATCTGAGAATGTGGGTGTTGAATACCGATTAATGAGCGCCGGTTCTTTGAGGAAACGGTGTCAAAAGTTTCGAGAAGGAAACCATCACAAGGTCTAGGACAGGAACTTTTTTTTTTTTCGAAGGGGAAAGAAAATTTTGTGACCCATTACGAACGAATAGTCCATAAATGAGAGTGATGCTTTATAACTTTTTAATCTTAATATTTTTGTGGTACTGTTTACAGCTCACTGGAAGCTGATTTCCGAATATCCCTCGTAGTTTATCAACTCTGATCACGCTTTGTACACTTTCTCGTGTAATTGAATTATATCAATAAGCTCTTGTAGTGGTGTGTCAGTACCACGTATTGAACCCGGGACGTCTTGGTGGTAGCCTGTCTATTTAAATTTACTTTATGGGCTATGCGGCAAGTATGGCCTAAACACGTTATGTCAATGATAACTGAAAACAAAATAACACTTTTCTCGTTTTGTATTGAAATTCGCTGGAAAAATGAGTGAGCTACAGGTACAGTTTATCAGGGTAATGTATAGAATAGCTGTTTAGAAAGTACAGGGTAAGTCAAAATGATGGACCCGATTTCATAAATTTATTTTGTGAAATATAATGAACATATCTTAAGGCCGCTTTAGACGACAGCATTTATGCTACGATGAATCTTACGATTAGCAGTAGTGCCAGAATGTGAAAGCAAGAATGCTACAATAGGGCAAGATGTTATGGTATAAATCCATAACTTTTTTTCTTTTTACCCTGGCAAACTGCTTTCGCTAAGATTTATCGTACGAGAAATTTTATCGTCTAAAGCGGCCTTTAATGTGAGCTACGCGCAAGGAAAGGCAAAAGTTCAAAGTTTAGTTGAGTTTAGTTTATGTCCCGCGTGGTTGCATTGTCTACCGCTACGCGGCGCTGGAAGCAGTTAACGAAAATGGCGCTGACTGGAGAGCAGAAATCGTTCTGTGTGCTGGATTACCATGTAAACAACTCTGTGATGAGTGTTCAACGGCATTTCCGTACCAAGTCTGGCAGAGACCCACTTACTGGAAAAACCATTCGTATGGTATGAAAAATTCAGAGATACGGGCTGCATCTGTAAGCGAAAATCGACTGGCCGTCCTTCAGCTGAGGAAGAGACAGTGGAACGTGTTCGCGCCAGTTTTGTACGGAGTCCACAGAAGTCTACCTACCGGGCAGCGAGGGAACTTGAAATGCCACAGAAAACTGTATGGCGAATTCTGCGGAAACGTTTACAAATGAAATTCTATCGCTTGCAACTGCTACAAGCCTTAAGAGACACTGATTATGCTGCTCGAGCGTCTTTCTGTGCTGATTTTCTCACGTTAATGGAAGAGGATGGGTTCGCCGAAAGGTTACGTTACAGTGATGAAGCGGTGTTTCACCTTTCTGGGAATGTGAATAGACACAACGTAAGGATCTGGGGAACTGATAATCCCCGCGCAGTTGTGGAACACCAACGCGATTCACCCAAGGTGAATGTGTTTTGTGCCATTTCCCCTGAAAAGATTTATGGGCCCTTTTTCTTCCTTGAACCTACTGTGACAGGACATGTTTTTCTTGATATGCTGCAACAATGGCTCCTTCCACAGCTCGAAGAGGATAGTGCAATTTCATTCTTCAATTGGATGGTGCCCCTCCGCATTACCATGGCAGCGTTCGGGATCATCTCAATGAGGCATTGCCACAGCGCTGGATAGGCCGTGCATCTCAAGAGGATCGAGTTCTCATTCGTTGGCCACCTCGTTCCCCCGATCTGACCCCGTGTGATTTCTTTTTGTGGGGTTTCATAAAGGATCGTGTTTACGTACCACCACTTCCAACATTGGGTGACCTTCGCGCCCGCATCACAGCAGCCATTGCAGAGATTGACCGTGACACACTACACAAGGTTTGGCAGGAGATAGACTATCGGCTTGATGTGTGTCGTGTTACGCGAGGTGCTCACATAGAGCACTTGTGATGTGACTGAAAAAAACTTTGAGAGTTACCCTTCTACCACATGTATTACATTCAGATATGTTCATTATATTTCACAAAATAAATTTATGAAATCGGGTACATCATTTTGACTTACCCTGTACAGTAATCGCGAAAATTAAGCGTGCCAGAAACGTTAAAAACATGTGCAGAATATTAGACTGATGCATAGATTCGTAGCGTTTGTTTGTGGTCTGGTAGCACTGCGATTGCTAGGAATTAGTTGATCATTTGACTTTTGGAGTGATACTATTCGGTTTTATACCTTGAATATACCTTCGGTCAAGAATATACCTTGAATTTTACAGATTTTAAGAAAGTGTGGACCGTAGAAGATAAAGAATATCAAGTGGAGAAAAACGAACACTTCCGACATATTTGAGTTTAACAGAGAAGCAAAAGCAGTTGAGGCAGCTCGAAACATTTACACTCTATACGGGGAGAATGCCATTGAAGAAAGTAAGACAAGTACACTGTTGAATCGTCTTAAACAGGGCCACTTTCACCTGAGTGATTGTCCACGTTCAGGAAAAGCATAGGGTTCGATGAAGACAATTTAAACTCGTTGATACAAGTTAATCAGCTAGAGAATTGGCAAATGTAATGGACTTTGACCAATCAACTATCGTGCAACGCTTACATTTCATGGCAAAGGTTCAGAAATTGGATGTGTGGATACCGCATTCAAGCCCAAACAACAGAAATTACAGCACATTTGTGCTTCTTAGCTTGCTCGTTTTCTATTAGTTCAAGAACAACATCGATTGTGAGTGGCGACGAGAAATGTTTTTTTATGCCTACAAAAAAAAAACAAAAAAACAAAGAAGGAATGAACAAACCTTAATGAACAACTAACACTCCCCACAAAATCTGGTGTCCACTGACAGAAGACACTGGATAAGAATGGCGTTCACAGAAATGTAAGAATCACTGCTGACGCTTATTAACAACTCAGGCCTTTTGGTTGATTGCCGCAATTCAAGGAAAACGACCAAGACTGCATCAGGTGTTGTTGCAACACAATAATGCACGCCTGCACTCCGCTAACATGACAAAAGCAGTTATCGAGAAGCTTGGTTGGGAGGTTCTTCCATCACCCCTTCTTCTAATATCATAGTCATATATTTTCTTAAAGTCAATGAGTAACTGGTGAACAGTTCTATTGTATTCCCATTTTTACATTCTATTCTTTAGTTCACAATGGTTCGTGGTGTCATCAAATCTTGGAACGTTAATTGAACTCATTTCCCGACGTCATAGAATGAAATTTTGCGGAGCGACGTAATTCCGGTGACAATACATTATTCCATTGTTAGTTTCATATATTTCTATATTTTAAAAGCAATTTTTAACATATTTTTTTTATTATTATTCTCAACTTCTTTATCCTAAAATAAATACTAGCCTTGGTTTTCCTGGTTGCAGAACATTTTAGGATTTGGGTCACAAAACATTTAGCTTGACAAAATGTATCCGCACATCGAAATAGCTCGAAAAAAAAAATAATAATAAACTTTTTGAAGACATTCTTTTCTTAATCAATTCGTACTAAAAAGTAAAAAAAATAATTTTGTTTATTCATGACTAAAAAGAAAAGAATGGAGCGCGTCATTTCAAGAATATACAGGGTGTCCATTAAGTCCTGCAGGAAACTAAAACTCTATAACTTGAAAGCTATTAAGTTTGTTTTAAAAAAACTGTGTGTACTTAGAGCAATGTATTGGTTTCATTTCCACTTGTTGAAGTGCATCGCCAAAGCTTCAGTTGAGCACCATTCACGTCCAAACAATGTTGCAATCTTTTGGGAAAACCGAGAATTGCGTGCTGATGGTGCTCCTCTGGAATATTCAGAATCACACCACTTATTTTGTCCTTCCTGTCGTCCAGATTAGCTGGTTTCTGTGAATACACCTCGGTCTTTATACGTCCCAACAGCCAGTAACAGTCTGGTGAACTTGCAGGCCAAGGTCTTGACGAACAATTTCAACAGAGATGGATTGGCCGAAGAGGAGCCACATCTTGGCCTGCAATATCAACAGACTTACATTTTGCGATTACTGGTTGTGGGGACATGTAAAGACCGATGTGTCTTCACAGAAAGCAGTAAATATGGAGGATCTGAAGGACAAAATAAGTGATGTCATTCTGAATACCCAGTGTCCCCGGTGGGTGAGTGGTAACGCTCGCTGCCTTGTAATCAAGGGATCCCGGGTTCAATTCCCGGTGGGGACAAAAGTGGTTGAGCCCACGTTAAACTGTACGTCCCGTTCGTTTAGGACTTTAACAATAATTCAATCTGAATATTCCAGAGGAGCACCATCACAGCACGCAATTCCGGTTTCCTAAAAAGATTGCAACACTGTTTGGACGTGAATTGTGCACAGCTGGAGGGTCGGCAATAAACTTCAACAAGCAGAAATAAAACTTTGAACATTGCTGTAAATACACATTTTTTTAAAAAAATAAACCTAAAAGTTTTCAATTTCCTGCAGAACTTTATAAACACCCTGTATATGAGCGCGCGTCCCATGCTTTTCTTTTCAGGCATGCATTAACAAAATTATCTTTTTACTTTTTAGTACGAATTGATTAAGAAAAGAATGTCTTTAAAAAGTTTATTATTTTTTCTCCAAAATTTGTCTCAAGTCAAAAATCGGGTCCAACGTGGATCTATTTCTTCTAAACCCACATTGGTGATCTCCAATTATTTAATTTGCGTATACACTTAGGCGTGTTAACAGAATATTACTTAATACCCCTTGTAACACGTTGGAAGTAACGAGATTCCGCGATAAGTATTACAGTCCGATTAATCGCCTTTTTTATAAACCGGAACTATTATTGGGGTTTTCCATTCCCTTGGGAGCTGCTCCTTTCTCCATATACCACTTCTGAATTTATGTAGTTCCTTGATTAGTGTTCTTCCTCCCGCTTTAATTAATTCGGCTGGAATATTGTCTATTCCTGGTGATTTGAAAATTTTCAGTTTCTTTATCGACATTTCGACCTCGATCTTGCTAGATTCGGATATCCACGGTTCTCCAGTTTTCTCCGTTGTGTACATTAAGCAGGTTGTCAAAATAATTTTCCCACACATCGATAATTTTAGTCGGATCCGCTTGAAAATCTCCGCGTTCATTTCTCATCATCCCTAATCTAGGCCTAATCATCATCCCTAATATAATAAAAAATATAAATATTATGGAAAAAAATACGGACTAATGTAAATTAATACGTCAGATCATCAGCTCCCGCTGAGTAGTTGATGCCCTCGCTTCCAGGTTCGATCTCGATGACTGCTACAAATCGGTGCTGACGAAGCATCGTAATGCAAAATGGGTAGCTACTTGAATTAATAAACAGCAGACTTCAGTTTCGAAAACTAGAGAAAGCCACGGCCTCTGTAAGTTGTGAATTGTCGAACTAAGGAGTTTAGTTCATGTTAGAAGAAATACAAAGAAGTATCAAAATTTGACTCATTTTGTGTGTCTGAAAGGTGCTCTTATGGTGTAAACAAAGCGTATTCTAGCCAAGAAAAATTGAACGTTAGACGCTTGCGTAAACAGAACAGTCTTTGACCAGTGGCTTTATATCTTTTTTTTCTCCACTCTGACGAAGCAAGGTTCTGTCTCAGTTGAGCATTGACCTCAAGGAACGAAGGTACAAACTGCACCACCAGTGCCACAATTCCAACTCAAATTCGAATCCATGGACTCTAGTTACTCAGTTGCAAAGATCAAACACATCTCACTTACATTCTCATTTTCACATTCTTCAATCAGCCTAGATACAAGATCAGTATATCCCACTAAACCTAGATTAGCTTCTCAACTTCCTTTACCCTAACCTTAGAAATAACTTGGTCCATATATCTTTCCCGCCTGCCACCTCCAACCGACGCCCATATATGCAGGAGACCCAGATGTATGACCTGCTCCATCCTCCTAGAAGTTAGAAGGATGGAATAGGTCATACATCTGGGGTCTCTTGCATATAATAATGCTAGTGGCCACTACATCTCCTCTAGGGTACATTCCGCACACGTCCCTGGTGTGAAAGTATGTTCAAATGAATTTATAAACACACAGAACATATGGTTATATTTCACGCTTCACAAAGTATTATCAGTACACGGAAGAATCAGATGATACTGGAACTAATATAGAGTACGTTCAATTTTACATTCTTCTTTGACAGTTTCCTGTCTACGTTTTTATCAACTAAGCAGTTTGAGCCGGCTCGGCCTTATACCTTCGTCAGGAGACCACGTAAACTAGCAGTAGAACATGCAACTCAACTGGCCTAAACACCATATTATGCAAACACAAATAAATAAAAATCAACACTCACTGGTTTAATGATGGTATATGTTCAAACTGAGATCTGGCGATGATACATTTTACTTAATACTTTTTACAACAACATAAAATCTCTCATATTGCAAGCTCTATAAACATATTTTACAAGTTTAATACAATTATAGTTGACTTCCTCTGAACCTCAGATTATAGATCACAATAAACTAATATTCTTTTACGTTATCTAGGAATGAATTAAAAATTAATGTATAACCGAGAGAGACACACTGTAATGTTTTCATAAAAAATTAAATACAATTAAGACACTGTGATGTTGCAAACAAAACAATGTTTTTTCTTTAAATCTATAAAGTTCATGTATTTCTAATAACAATATTATTATCAGTCACAAAAAAAATGTAGCTACACGCAAAAATAACAATATATCACATTCTCCCAAACACTGTCCGTTTGTTCATTCTTGTTCCTTATAAACGCATTCGCACTCAAAATGTTTTGGCACACATCCACAGCACACAAAAATCAAGCATCCCAAAACAGATAATCTTCCAAACACTTACAAAAAAAGCACTTTACAAAGTCTTTGATTCCATCAGGTCGTATGTATAACACTTTTAAAACGTTCGTATCGGTGTATGTAATAATTCTCTGGACCAACGTAACTTTATTAAAGGCGAGTTAAAAAATAAATATATATATATACAGATATTACATTATATATTTACACGGCTCGTACGACTAAACCACGTTTTTATTCTTCACAGTATTTCTAAATCACAGTGACGTATTTCTGGATGACGTTCCTGCAGAAAAAAAAAGAGCAATACATTCGATAATTTCACATTAAAGTAGACTTAAAAAGAACACAACAGTAAACTAACTGTGAAACAGAAATTAGATACTTAAATCTCACGCAAATTAGACTATGGACTAGATATAGATAGTCCAGTGAACCTAAGCAAAAATAGGCCCTAACCTGAAACTAATTGCAACATAAATTATATCCCCAAAGTTGTGTTCATTGGACCACAAGAGGGATCATACTAAACGTCTAGAACAATCTAGGTAGGGGAACACTTTCAAAATAAGGAATCCAATATGGTGGCTGATGACAAATACACTATAACACATTTTGGTAAATAACTAAATACCGGTTACTCTGATCCAAAAAAAAAAGTGAGTCAAATTTATTTGTATTGCAATATGCTTTCAAATGCTGTTTCAAAAAGTAAAGCAGCTGAACCAGTTCAAAGATACATAAAATTTTCTCGCAACACTGCACGCTTTATAAGTAAACTGCATATTAAGCTGGGTACAAAATAACAAAAAAAAAAAAAAAAAAAAAAGTTTAAATTTTGAAACTGGCTAGTGATAAAAATGTTGTGGAGGGCCGTTGTGAATATATGTATTTTGCAGTAGACCAGGATCAGAAGATATCTTATGATGTCGTAGAGGGAAACCAGTTTTAAGTGGGTATCGTATATGCAACTCACCATACACAGCAATTTCTTCCATTTTCGCGGTAGTTAGAGCCATAACAGATCCATAATAATTACATCGTATTATCAGCGTCGACTACAGAGTAGAGACCTGCACGGGCCGGGCTTGGGCGGGCCGACACTGCTTTCTCTTCAGGTCGGGCCGATTAATTGCACTTCTTTAAAGCAGTTCAATAATTATTGACTTTCGTTAAACGATAATTGGAATAAAGGCAAAAGTTCAAATCTGTGTGTACGCCACGTGGAGTGAAAGGTATTACAAACAATGCAATATTTACAGTTGGTGTTGCTTAGCGGCTCCACTTTCGCTATAGAGGATTAGTTGTTCACCGGAGCGTTGATCCCAATCGACAATCACACGAGTGACTGCATGCCCTTCCCTCAATAAATAATAAAAGACAGTAAGTATGCGTATTGAAGCTTCCTCTTATATTCCGTGTCAATACGAGAATATGGTCAATCCAACCACTGGATCCCAGGGGGTGAACAGTCAGAGTTGTTGTCTTCATATAAAAATGAAAGGAAAGCACACTCTTTGTTCTTCTCTCCACTTCAGCGACCAGCAGGAAGAAATGGTGGATGAAGTCAGGGTTGCAGTCTAATACGGTGTTAAATACCGTGTAAATGTAGGTCTTGCGGGTGGGGTCAAATTTCTGATAATTTGTTTTGTAAATAAAAGTTATACTTTGACTAGCTACTTCTTTGCTCGATTTAAGAAACCTGCGACTGCAAGTAATCCTACTGTTCAAAGCAGCGAAAGGATTATTTTGATCCTTTGTGTTAGAAATAAATTGAAACGGCAATCCTGTAGAATGAAATTAAAATGACTAGCAAATCTAAGCGCATCACATTGTTCAAACACTCACATAAGCTTGTATGCATTATATTATATTATTATTATACCAGATAGAAATATATTGGGGCTTGGGCCAAGAATTTTTAAAACTTATCAGGCCAGGCCGGGCCAAGAATTTAGAAAACTTATCGGGCCGGGCCAAAAACTTCTAAAGCTTTCCGGGCCTAGGTACATTCGGGCTGGATTGGGCCGAAAAATTCAGCCCGTGCAGGTCTCTACTACAGAGCTCATTAAGGTCCCTTTAAATATATTTTTCGTTTTTCGTTTCGTAATGTTTAAAACAAGTCCTCTGTGGCTTATGTTCCGACACTTCAAGTGTGAGCTTTTGTCTATCCACTGTACCGTGTATACTGTGCAATTCTTAGCTTCCTCCTATTTTGTATAATCAAAAACAATTCAGAACTCATGACGAGGACGTGACAGCACCCACCCATAGTCGCCAAACTACCCAGCCGTATGAGGCGTTTTCTCTCAATTTTATCATATTCTTAGCGGTTTGTATCTTCTCATATTCAAAAGCAGGCATTTTTTGTTTTTCTTTGATTCTGACTGATGGATCCATTTCTTATTTCTTGATCCACGCAGATAGCTGATGTTGTTATAACGGTTTCAATAGCGCGTTTGTCACCAGTATAAACCCGTCTATTTTGGAAACAGAAACTGGCTGAAATTCTACATGAAGATGAAGGAACATGTTTCTATTAATGCGCCCCAAAGGACTGCACGGTGCCAGACATAAATCCATTGCTCCTTTTATAAACAGGGTGTTGCAAAATAACTCTGACAAAACCATCTCAAAAGAGTCCTGACATGAAAATAAGAAAACATGTATAGACCATCGAGGGGGTGTATAAAAGCTTCGTTTCGGCGATATACGCTCCAGAAAGTGTGCGCAAATGAACTTCGGAGCTTAATATTTCCAATACCATTAATAGTAGAACTGAGGCGCTATGGTACCCTCAAAGACTTAAAACCTGCTCTATCCAAAAATGCAAACTCCGAAATTGTGCAAGAGATTACCTAAAGGAAGTAGGAGATTCCCAGAAATTATATGAAGTAAAGGTGAGTCGAAATAAGCATGAATTGGACTACTTTCCCGCAAGTAACAGTAATTCTCCGATACCTCTAACAAATTTCCTTTGCGGAACTATTTTCTTAAATAAAGCGTAGTTTCATGGCAAACAAGAGTACATTACATACATTTCAATGAACGTTTAGTGCATTAGTTATCAGCATGAGAAACTGTCATTGCCCGACTAGATGGCAATAATTACGTTTATCATCTTTACTCCCACGGAAAGTCCTCTCATTCGTGCTCACTTCGACCCACATTTATTTAGTTCAGAGCATTTCTTGGAATCAAGTTATTTCATTCGGAGAATTCCTTGCGCACCCACTGCAAGTTTTGGAAAATGCATTTTTGGATAGAGCAGGTTTGAAGTCTGATACTACCTTGCATCAGTTCTACTGTTCGCGGTGTTGGAAATATCACAAGCTCTAAAGTTCATTTTCCTACGTTTTCGACAGCCTACAGCGCCGAAACGAAGCATTTGTACACCCTCGATTGTCTACAGTATTTTTTCTTATTTTATGTTAGAAATTTCGAGAGGTAGGTTTATCGGTGTTATTTTGAAACACCCTGTATACTGTACTTACATGAATATCGAATTTGTACCCAAAAAATCATAGTCCTCTGTACTTATCAAATATTAGAAAGGAAAAATGTCTTAAAAGACGAATAGTGAAAGGGTAGAATTCGTTCCGTTAATTAGTACCCTGTATCAGTGGCATCTCTTACGATGCAGTTCCTGGAGCACACATCACTTATTTTTTTATGTATTTTCTAAATAAATAAATATAAACGTCATTGACTGAAACCAAGAAAAGCCTGACGTGATACAATCAATCAGTGGTACTAATAGAGCAAGACGCTCAGTAGCGAAAACGAGAGAAAAGCAGTTTTATGGTTAATTCATCAACTGTTGGAAAATTACAAGTTCGCCCTTCCATGTACGTGCTAGCAGCATGCTTTGCTTCCGATTTGGTCTAGTAGTCAATAAAAATACGCGATACCATTCCCCTACTGGTTAATAGAAAAAAAAATAGCAAGTGAAGCACGTGGCTAACACGTGCAAGGAAAGTTACCCTTGATCATAATTGTCCAAGCCGTTGATGGATTAACCATAAAACTGGGGACCAGCAGTAAACAGGCATTGCCAAAGTATGTTGGAGTATGAACGTTTAGGAAGCACTTTGCGTACTATTTACGCCAAGAACTGTCATTGCCCTGCATATTTTTACCTATTATTAAAGCTCCCACTCTCATCTTTGTTGTACCGCTGAATAAGTGTAGCGAATTGCAAGAAATCCTATACGTTGCAAATAATAATAAAGTATCCGACGTAAATTTTCTTTTAGCTACAATTTTAAACAAGATGATGACAGAACTATCATTAACTAACTACAACTCCACACAATTTGTCGTCGCGTTCAAGGCAGAAGGGCGTAAGTGTATTAGATTTCCAAATAATTTATGCGCTTATGCCTTGAAAGCGACGATATATGTTTACCATAACTTTACAATATATACTCACCCTTAACTTCAATTCTATCCTATCGATTTCTGCACCTAACAAATCAACAATATTTTCGCCATGTTTCAAAAGGAATTCTTCAAGTTCATCAATTGTCTTAAAATTCTTCACTTCCTATAAAGATAACAATAATTTTCGTTTCAACGATGATTTATTTTAAAGAAAGCTGCGACGTTTAAAAATCCCTCATCAAGGCTAGTCCATTTTTATACTATGTCACAAATCTTTAAGTTATTTATACTCTAGAGAGTTCTAAACTACAAATTTTACATCTAAAAAAATCATTGACTTTTATTTCTTTTACACCAAAAATGTCAATTTATTTAGATCTTCGGATTAACTACCACCAACAACACGAGTATTTTTAACAATTTGATATTTCCTATAAATAGATACAAATCTGAACTACGTACTTTGCTATCCACAATCTTTTCATGTGCAATAAAGTGTTGAGGTTCCTTACACTCTACGATAACATACATTCACTTCTCTCCATATATTTCATTTATTTAGGAAGTTGCAATTTGTGAGTGACGTCGGCAGTCCTGTTATAAATAACCCCTGTTGAATATTTGCTTTCTCCAGCACATTACATGATTCCTTCGATATATCAGCTTATAACATAAGTAATGTCGTATTTTTGCACCGTGAGAAAAAAACAACAACTTATCTGGAACATTACCTTTAGTCAGGAAAATAGTCTCCACAACACCCTGCCATCTGTCAACCAGTTGGATCCCCAGCTGAATGAAGTCACCGGTCTTGTAGGCAAAGAGCTGGGTAACTTTCGTCGCACATCATCCTCATTTTGCAGTGTTTTCCCGGAAAGGTGGTTTTGCAGGTTGTGAAAGAAGACGGTAGTCTGTTGGTGCAAGATCTGGTGAAAACGCCGGGTGGGGGACTTTCTCCCAGCCACATTCCTCGATCTTAGCACAGGTCCTTCTTGCCGTGTGTGGGAGCGCGTTATCACCATGGATGACCACATCCTTGCGATTAACCTGAGCAGAACGTTTCTCCAACAATGCAGTCCGTAGGCGCTCAAGCTGATTACAGTAGACATCTGCATTGATGGTCTGGTTACGTGACAAGAGCTCAAAATGGATTATCCAACCAAACACTCAATATCACTGCAGGGGTGGAAATCCTTTGGGTACCCACTGACGTTTACATGTAATGTTATGGTAAATGACCCACATTTCATCCCCAGTCCAGAAATGGCTTACGCCTTTGACGGGTGAGCAGGGAACTGCAGATGTCAACCCACACCCGGCGTTGCTTCGACACGTACCCAAGGTCCTGCAGATGACGATGAACGGTCGAATGGGTGACATTGAGTTCACTGGCCAGTTCTTCAACAGTTTGCATTGGATTTGCTACCACCGCTGCTCGCAGGACATCGTTGTCCAGCTGCACAGGTCTCCCTTCTCGTGGCTTATTGGTGAGGCTGGTGTCCCCAGACCGAAACCTCTGGAACCACCACTGGCATTTTCGCACAATCCACAGCACCCTGACCATATACGACATTGATGTTTTGTTCCAATGCGCTGGCTGGATATCCCTGATGAAATTCATACAGCATGATATGCCGTATGTGGTTCTCCGATACTGTCATGATCAAACACAAGCCACACTTCCAAAACGTGGAGTACACCGTTCTCTTTCTACACAATGCTGCGCAATCAAGTGCCCTATATGATTCAGCTATGCCACGTGCAGTCTACTTCACTATTTCTTGTCAGATGGCGTCATCGCAGAGGTCATCACACATGCGACATTACTTACGGGATAACCCGGTAGTACTATTACAGATAACCGAATGAAATACAGACAATTTTTGCTTTAAAAAACACGAAAAGCAGAAATAGCCTAAAGAGCATTTTTTATTATTAGAGGCAGCGCGGGTGCGCCGAGTAGCAGAAGTCGCACCAACTCAATGCACTGTGACTGTAAGTATCTTTGCTGTACGTGAGGTACTGTAAAAGAGAACTGTACACTACTTTAAACACAAGTCTTTGTCTCTACCATATTATTCCTGCTATCGCTATATATTAAAACGTTATTTTAGGGTTTATGTGTTATTTGACAGAAGTTGACGTTTTTTTTGTTTTTGTTTTTTTTGCAAATTTAACTTTTTCCCATATATAAGTTAGTGGTAATCGATTCTCGGTTTTATATTTCTGCTTACGAAAGGATTCTTAGGAACGCCCTACTTTTGGATGGCTGGGAAAATATGTACCAACATTTAATGTTAGTTCTCCTTTCATTATGTACTACTGTGATCCCCATACAGTACAAGATGCTTTCAACACGAAACCTGACTAAGCTAATAAAAACTGTCAAATTGATATCTGGCTTCCATCTTCTTCAAAGTATTCACTTGCAATGTATAATGCATGCAGCGATCTCTCAGTTTCTGCCATGCTTCAAATGGTCCCTGGAAAAATTGTTGTTAAGTTTTGAAAGTACTAATTGCGATTCAATTTGGTATTAACCGTGTAAAAACGCTACCCCTTGACCTGACTAAGTGGTGCATTGCTTCCGGTCGCGCACTGCGGATTGGCATGGGGGGAAGGGGGGCACGTAGGTTAGAGTCCTACTGCCGAGTATACTGACAGGTTTTACAGGATATTTTTCAGTTGCGCCAACTAAATGCTATGATGTTATCTAGAATAAGGTTTTGGCCGCTATCTTCCCCAATCGGAAGGGTATTTGCCAAGGAACATTGTCCCTGCGGCTTCATAGAAAATACATTTGATTAGACGCCACTCTTTGAACGTCCTTCTGCTGACTTGTCTCAAGGTCCTAGCATCCAACCCAACTCTCCTCTCCTGTCCTGTGACGACCTAGACGAAGATCTTGGCAGAGGTTTACATGACGTACCTTCTAGTCAGACGGGGAACAAATTTGACAGCGATATGATGCATGTTTAAATCAGTCTTAAGGATCTCTTTGGCTGTTTTTAATACAATTCAAACGAAATCAGCAAATAATTGAATGTTGATTAACCGATTCGAACGAAAAGTTTTTCGACTTGTTTCGATATTATCCGATGTGGTATGTGAACGTCTCTGGCATGTACCGATGCTCTGCCCTTCCTAAATCGCGAGCCACTCAAAACATTGGGCTTGGAACTTGGATTTGTCCTCACAGCTCAACGCCACATGTCACTCACTCACAAAAGCCCAGGACACGGACTCCTGGGAATGCTCCTTGCATTATCGCCGAGCAGTTGGTACAGTCCGGTTTCACTCTAATACATATTTTTTAGTTCCGATCCATAGTGATGCAGGGCCGCGGTGGCTCAATTGGTAGAGCGCTCATCTCTCGCACTAGTCGTCGGGTCGATCCCTTCTCATGCCATGTAGGCTTTGTGGTGGACAAACACCGTGTGCGTGGATTTTCTCGTGGTTCTCCTGTTTCCTCCCACCAATTCTTCTCATCATCCATCCGGCCTGAGCCAAAGTTGTTTAAAGGCCTTAAAAATTAAATTTAAATCCATAGCGATGTTATCATTTTTGACCCATGATTTCATAACTTATTGGAATAGAGGAAACAGGCAATCTCTGGATGAGATTGAATATAAAAGGAAAGGAACTACAGAAAAATGGGTGATCATGAAGCTCGAAGTAACTTTCAGATCTACTGCGTAATAATTGAATTATAAGCATAATGGAAAATAACATAAATCATTTGGATTTACTCACCTTCATATGCAAATTCAAAATAAATGTTTCTCATTCAAATAGAAGCTTAACTACAATGAAGCAAGAACACTCCTTGCATTCCCGATCCCCCACCCCAGCCCCCCAAAAAACTAACTTATCTCCTATATTTCTCTCTTTTATTCCTGTCACAAGTTCCTTGTGCTTTAATGTTCCCTTTTCATTGAATCTTATGTCTGCACAGCTTCTTACATTCATCCAACTCATATATACACAGACACTAGAAACGCAGGTCAGAGCGAGAAAGATAATGAATAACCGATTATATTATTCGATTACCTACCTATGAGACCTAATCTCAATACAGACCATTATGATGGCCACCAGAAATGCTAAAAGAACTAGCTACGAATTAATACAACCAAACCCCCTATTCCATACCTCTTGCTTTATTCATCATCTCTAAACTAAAATCATTTATTTAGGAAACGGAGCACTGGTTTGCCACGACATCAAAGATTTTAAATAAAATTTTCATCTGACGCCATTCACAAACAACACAAAAAAATGTACAATTGTATGGCAAATACTTAGAAAGAGAATACTGAATAACACGACTAACGCCGACCTAAACGAGTTTGTGACCTTGTAGTGACGGAACCTGCAGTTTTTAGTGAAGTAGGATCCGTTTAACAGATTCCTACAAGTTTTAAATCCGGAACCACGCGCACAGAAAACGTATGTACTAACCATTCGGCCAATTGAAAGCCCTAGGAAAATAGTAGTTATACATATTTAGTTCCGTGGTTTTAGCGAAGATTTTTTTTTTTATCAGTAAGATTTCTCTCGTAAGTAAATAAAACAGAAAGAAAAAAATGATTTAGTTCAGCAATCCCCAACTTCGAGCTGAAGAATGAATGCTAATTATTTGGTGCTGATCCTAGTCTATCGACCACGCTTTAGTACACGCTGCTGTCTAACAACACCAAACAAATATCCAACCTTGTGCTACCATTCCTAGAGTATTACTCTAGTCTACAAACATAAAATTGAAGGTTTATCTGTCTGTGTGCTACTTATACAAATATGCATGCGTCTATTGATTTCCATAAAATTTTTCACAAGTGTTCCTTAGAAACATGGCCAGTAGTAGAGGTTGCCACCTTTTTTCAAAAAAAATATTTTCTTAATGCTTCAATACCGTTGGACGTTATCAGTTCCAAACTTCGAATATGCATTATTCGACACAATAGAAAAATACTGTCGGTGTCCACGTTCCCAAACATACCAGCTGTCAGTGTCGTCAACTTACTTCAAAAATCAATTTATACAAATGTCTTCAGTTATACAAATCTACGCGCTTTCATTGATTTGATATACACCAAATTTTGTATGCACGTGCAGTGGATACTGACAAGTCATAGACGAACTCCATGCGCCACAGTTGTTAGTGTTGCCAACTAATTTTAACAAAATAAATATTTTAAATTGATCTCATACCGTTGCTCATATCCGCATCTACCTTAGCATTTAGCAATTGGGACAGGTCATTGTCAATGTTTGCAACTAACTTCGAATTCAAACTTCTCCCATAGCGTTAGGCATAGCCTCACCAAACGTGTATTTAACTACAGGGACAGGTCACAGAAACACTCCATGCGCCCCAGTTGTCAGTGTTGCCAACCAATTTCGAAAAAAATAATATTTTAAATTCCTCCAATATTATGACCTCAACCGCAAAAAATTTGGCATTTAGCTGCTAGGACAGGTCATACAAATACTCCCAAAGTGGTCTGTGTTAGCATTCAATTTTAAAAACGGTCCCAACTATCAATGTTGCCAATATATTTTATTCACCCTGCACCAACGGGTGGTATATCAGCTAGTTTAACATTTATAGTAATACTACTTCCCATAGAACTTCGCAAAACATCAAGATAAGAAGAGAGAAAAACCATACCTGTAACATGTATTCAATATCCTGCTTGTCAAGATAGCTCCGTGTCAACTCACGGCCATCAAAATCTACTTCAGCTTTATATCGAACCAAATTGTTGCCCATATCAATTCCTTTCACATCATGAATAGCACGAACCATAATGTCCGATTCTAACGCTAAATTAATTTTGTCAAGATTATCTGGAGTAATGGACCTGTAACAAAGTAATGAAAAATTACACAAAAGTTTGAATCATTAAATATTTCATCATACATTTTCACATTTCATATGACCACTAGTACTGGTAATGAAGCCTCATTCTATCTCATATCTCATTCTTCATGTCGTCCATCAGCAAGCACAGCTTTTGTGCAAAAGGAACAGCAAAGAAAAGCCTCTAATTTCAGGCATTACCTCGGCATTCATCTGCTAGGATAGGTACCATAAATCAGAACTGTCGGTTAAGGAGGGTTCAAAAGGTGTTTCTATGATATAAAATAATACAAGAGAACCATTATTTTAACATTAAAATTCCATTATTTTCATTTCATTGGTGTACTAGGGATCTTTTATTGCCAGAAACCTCGAAAGGACATTTCCATACGTAGGTACAGGATGGGGCTGTCACGCAGAATGAACTTTTTCCCTATTGTCGTGAGCCATAGAATGAGATGTGTCGGTCCCGTGCTTGCACCCGCAAATTCTTGAAGGTAACTTTTCTCATTTTTTCTGGTTTTTCGAGCAACCGAAGAACTCAGGACGTCTCGACAAACACTTTGCATTGCCTGTTGGGAAAGTACTAGCTCTGACCTTTATTTAAGGCACAATCCCAGTATTTACCTGGTGTGATTAAAGGAAACTGAATACAGCAGTAAGGATACTTTGGATGAAAATATCGAAATTTCATTTACAAAAATATCGTTACATTGCAAACAATCATTGATAGTTGTGAGGCATAATAGTATTGTTAACAATCACCATGGCAGTATTTTTGACTTGACAGCCAGTTTGCGAATCTATTTATGGAATATTAATGTTGTGTTTTTTGTACGAGACAAGTAACAACCCGGTGAGTAAGATGTTATAATTTCGTTGTAATTAATTATGTTGTAAGAAAAAAAAAGTAATAATTGTTAATCAGAAACAAATTTTATTAGTTACTTTCTTTTCTTGACTTTCTTAACCGGTAGACACTCTGGGCTTTGTAACGCAATAGTCGACCAGGTAGCCATGCGGTCTAAGGCGTTAGGCCAACGACTCGAAGGTCCCGGCAGGAGCATGGGTGTCTTTTAACTCGAACGTAACGGATAATCGTGACGGGCCGAAGTCAACAGTTACTATTTTAAAAAAAGAAATGAATATTAGTTATAATATTAGTTTAGGTTTTTATGTTTGCTAACCTGATTATGGCCGTCAAGATTATTGCATTGGTTCATATCTCATGTCAAACAATACCATGAAAGATCTATCCTTAGAGAAGGATCTTACCATATCAAAGAACTTCACCATTCTACAAATGATATCCAGATTAACTTTTTCGGCATTTATTTACTATGCAACTAGCCAAGTTGGAGTATTGAATATGCCACATTTGAAACTAAACTAATTGTTTGCAATGAAATCTGAACTTTGATTCATTACACAATACTTAACTGCTGTAATGACATTGTCAATATACTGTAGAACCATAAACATATATCAGAGGCTCAAATCTTAATTACGATATTTCAATACATTACTCAAAAAGCAACAATGTCATTGGATTTTATAAATTCAAAGTTCGAGCCATTATTTAAAAAAACTAGCACATTCTAGAAAATCTATTCGTTCGTCTTTTGTTTATAACAAGTATGATCAAATTGGCTTTTGGTATGAAAATGTGCTATCATTCATCAAAAGTTCATAAATACATCATAACAGTTACTAGACGCCCATATAAAATAAAACATTTTTGTAACGCAATAACGCTGACTAGACATGACTATCTCAATTTCACTTCATAGAGGATTATAAATTATTACTAAATCAACGAAAATTCACACCCACATTGATTAACAATAAACACCATTATTTAAATTCACGAATCTAAAAAGAAAGTAACTGATTTTTTTTTTTTTTTTTTTCAGCTACTGTGTTTTTTTTAGTAAGCATCAAGTTCCTCCACAAGGACCTGAAAAAATCATGCAGATATAATAATTTCTTCTTCACAAGCTGAAAATCACAACTTTAAATTTTTGGGGTCATTTGGCCATATTTTTAGGAATATTATTTTTAGTTCAAGTTCCGAGCCTTAGTGATAACTATAACTTAAAAAGACTCAAGCAAAGGAAGACATCGGAGAGATTTTTAAGGCTACTGACCCAAACTTGTCCCTTGGATCTGACAAAGAGTATGCTTAAAACTTTTGATTCCCTTGCATTAACCGAACTACAGTCATAAATTCGTGCCGTTTTATTAACAGAAGTTCGGCAACAAACATTAAAATTCACTACGTTCGATAGTCTTTTGCAATTTTTCTGCCAAATTTTGGATCCTGGAGAGGTACCACACTCTGGGCTTCGAGGCGAAAACTCCCTAGACTCTAGTTACAACCTGTTTAAGATTCTCGAATCGTCTACTTCGTAAGAAATGCATCATCGATTGAAATACGTCTGCATCACTTGGTGCGAGATCGGCTGAGTACACAGGATGGGATACCAAGTCAAATTCCTCAAGCGCCTAGATTTTATCTGGGTTGAATGGACAACAAACGAGGCATTGCAGAAGTACAAACTCCTGGTTTACCAGTTCCTCGTACCACTCTAGTTATTTACAGTAGAGTTCAGCGTTTATCTGTGTACCATCGGGAACAGATTCCACTCGATACTCATCAAAATGCATAGAAGACCTTGTGTTTGGCGACAGTTCGAATAGCTGATCGAGGTCCAACGACTGGTTTCACATGTCTCGACTGCGGAAATAAATCCACTTTTTATCACACGAAACGAAGTTTGATGAAACAGTCTGTGGAAGCTCCTGAGCAACTGATGACAGATTATCAATCGCATTTGCGCTTATGCTACAGCCAATTCATGCAGCAACACTCCACAACTCCTATTTACCATGCCGACGAGCTCGTGGAGGACGAATGTTGCTGGTTTATAATATCCAAAGTTCATCGAACTTTCTAAGGGTCCTTGTGGTGGGAATGGTCTACAGTGTTCGACCCACGCCTTCAGAACCAATCACTAAGGAAGGGAATAAGGCTCGGAGCGAGGTGAAAAATTAAAAAAATTGCCAACACATGTTCATGCCTATAAATTTCAAATAAATCAACTTTTAAATGAAACCAAACCAATTTCACGTTCCTTGATTTTTGTGCGACTAATTTAGCAACGTTCTAACTTTTAAAGCCGCGCAACAATTTGAAAACATGTAAACGGTGCAGGCCACATAAGTAAGAATTCAAATTTTTAACTTTTTTGCCTTTGGATTGTTAACAGGTCCAACATTTGTGAGTTAATCAAACAGCACGAACACTCGCCTACTAATACTCTGCTTGTAATACTACTTTATATTCATTCTAAATATCTTCTACAAATAAAAAATATAACAAAAATAGATGGACACTTTCTGAATACCTGTTCAACATGTACATATTTATAATTGTACGCTATATTTATTTATTTAAATAGGCTTTACCTGCCAACCAAGGCTGCGACATTCGTATAAATAATGAAAGATGCTACACAACCAAGAAGGCCTCCAACTAATAGGGATCCAACAGCATCATACATAGGATTGTTGAAATAGGTTGTTAATCCCATACAGCCTGCGGCGATGATCACGCCCAACACTGCTGCCATGTCTTCTAACATTACTACATTTACACTTGGATCGCTGCCACGAGTAACTGAAATATTTAAATATGATTACATTTAATAGTACTATACTATATTCAGTATGTCATAACTATTATTATTCTTTAATATGCGTAACTTAATATAAAACTGTTAATTGTTTTACCCTACATATGCTGCAAGAGTCAAATTTTCATGGTTTTCAAAACTTCTCAATTTATTTTCTTAAAAAAAGATGAAGGCAAGAAAAGAGTGCGGGTTGATAACCACTTTTTGTAACATCTCTGGAGGTGCAATGGAATTGCGCACACTTTTCCGGTTTTATCAGTTTTAACATGATAAGCGGCTGACAAGCTGTCATAATTGACAACATTGCGCACAAAAAACCAAGGCAATATTGTCAGATTGAAAATGTGACGAGCTTCGATTCACAGAAGTGTTTGTATCTGTTTTTGCTTTGTGTTCAATACTTTGTTCTGAGACTGAAGAATGGCGGATTTCCGAGTAAGTGTTACTGAGAAAGGAGTTGCTTGTGTGATTAAGGATGGATTTAAGTATCGCCCGATTTCGGGAAAATGAGAAGGGATCACAGTGGCGATAAGTGAATTAAGGTTTATTAATTACTTAGTTGACGACGGAAAGAGCATATAATAATTCTTTTATTATTATTTTACTGTATTATTGTTCAAGATTCTTATTATACGAAACAGAATCCAGTAAATCTTTGTAAAAGCGTCGAACGCATTCAAAGTTATATATGTATTGTACGTTATCACTAAACAACTTTTCATTTTGTTAGTGTACACTTAAACTTAGGCTTTGACTATTTGATTGCTATTCGATGTATAGAAAAGTAAATTTGGTCACGATATATCAAATATTCTGACACTCTGACATATCTTTTAAAGGTGCACGTTGAAATCATGTTGTGCAGTCATTATCACTGATAGCGAGAGAACTGTTATTTTGGAAGAAAGAGGACAGCACAACCGCTTGAGTGACTTTTCAAAGGTAGAAAGGCACGAGCTACGAGAAATCTGTAAGAAAAGAGCAGCGGAATACCCGAATGAAAGGCCAAATAAAATTATTAGAAGTGAGCTCTTTAATTCAGAAAATGAAGAGGAAATAACGCATAAGGATATGAAGACGTGTAGAGAAGCTATGTACTACATTCGTAAACAACTCACACCTGCTCGCCCGAGAAATATCACAGAGGCTATTGAGCAAACGGTTGAAAGGCAAAGTGAGTTTACTCATGATGGAGAAAAGTTTGTGTTTGTAAATGAAGCAGCTAAGATTATCATCCTAACTTGTGCAAGTAATATCAGGTACGTACAATGATAACATTTACTGAACATATTCACCGTGAATGTAATGAAATTTAGATATAATTTGTTTCGGAATAAGGCATTTCGTCCATTTGTTTTTGTAAGTATTATGTTTTTGGAAGTTAATACCATACTTCACTTCAATATTGTTGGTTGTTTCTTTTTTATATATATTTTCTTTCTTTTTTCTTTTGTTTTACACATAAGCTTGACATTTTAAACTTAATAAGGAATTAAGTTATGCTACATATGTTAATAAACATATAGAATAAATGATTGAATAGTCTATATTCAGTTTAAAGCGTGTTTGTATGTCTCATTATCAGGTTTTTATAATAATTTAACTAGAGTATTATTGTTAATAACATTATAATACAAATGTAGTAACAACTGTTTCCGTTTCGCTTTTCAGATTTGTGTGTGAGACAAGTGATGTTGAGATTTACGCTGACGGTACCTTTTCTTATGCTCCTCTTCATTTTCATCAGTTGTATACTATTCACGCATACAAAAACGGATTTTACTTGCCTCTATGCTATGCGCTTTTGCCGGGAAAGAATAAGAAAATTTATAAAGCATTGTGGGAAATGATAAGAAGTTTAGAAGCTGGAATAAATTTGAGATCGATCCATTTAGACTTCGAAACTGCAGCTCACGAAGCTATCAGGGAGATATGTATTTCCAGCATGTGAGATCATTGGGTGTCGATTTCATTTGGGGCAATCTTGGTGGAGAAAGATCCAGCGCAACAAACACTTATATCGAGACTACTTGAATCCGCAGTCTGAATTAGGTAGGTATCGTACGTGATTTCACTTCAATTATTTGTTTGTTAGATAATTAATCAGAGCATTGAAATTTATAAACTTTCGGTAAACTTTTACAAAATTAAGCAAAGCTGATTTCCTTGCGACGTCACTGCTTTTAGTACAAGTTAACAGATCACTCCTATTCTAAATTGTCAGTATTACTGTTATTGCTAGAATATAGATTAAAATTAATTAGAAGTCATACATTATCGAAACGTATAATTGAGTTTTTATTGCATTTTACAGGGATGTGGTTAAAATCGTTTTTCGATCTTTCATATTTCCATCCAATGGAAGTACCCGATGCGTTTGCAGATTTGATATCAGTGGCACCGGACAATGAAGGTCTTCACTTCTCCGACTACGTGCTCGAAAATTACATCGAAGAAACTAGCAGGTACGTAAGTCGTGTTTTGTTTGAGTTTAATTTAAAACTTTTACTATTCCATTGATTAATGAATATTGGAGGGTGTATTTTGAAAAAATCTTGTATATATTTTATATTTATATGGGTCTTGAAATACCAAATGACATTATATAACACGAAACCAATGGCATGATAGTTAATAATTGTTTGCTTCGTTCTATTTAGGTTTCCACCTAGAATATGGGCTTCAAAACCATATTCTCGGACGACGAATGGGGCAGAATCCTTTCATAAGCACTACAATGAACAATTCACCGTCTCCAGACATTCATCAGGTGATATCAACCGTGCTCAAGATACAGTCAGAAACAAAATTGAAATTACGATCAATTGCAAAAGGAGAGGTCAGAACACACAGAAACGATGATTTGAAAAAGACATAACTTCATAGTGAAGCAGTATCAGATGCTTAAAAGTGGTACATATTCAGAATATGAGACAGGATGGATAAAATTTCTGAAAAATGTAGAGTTAAAGTTACAACCAAGAGAACGTTAACAGCTGGATGGACTTCTTGTTTTATGTAAACTGTATCTTGACTTGCTACATTTACTGGCCAAATTATATTTGTTTAATCCTTTACGAGAATTAATATTTTATTTCTAATTTCTACTCTAAAGAAAAAAACCTGATTTGCGCACAAATTTTAGAGCTGTCAAAATGGCAACGTTGGACCAAAATCTGTGCGCAAAACAGGTCAATGAAGATTGTGCGCAATTCGGGATCTAAAGTGTGCGCAATTCCGTTTCACCGACCTCTGGCATGTTTATTCGAAAAAAATATTATTAAAAGAAGATCCAGTCTTTAATAATGTTCTGACTTGCGA
Organism: Lepisma saccharinum; assembly: GCA_022664845.1. Taxonomy (NCBI): domain Eukaryota; kingdom Metazoa; phylum Arthropoda; class Insecta; order Zygentoma; family Lepismatidae; genus Lepisma; species Lepisma saccharinum. The sequence continues at coordinate 26,048 of JAGDQP010003588.1, forward strand.
CTCTAAATAAAATTCAAAACTTTCGTACATAAATATCCACCATGAAAGATTAGAACTAAGATAGATCCCATTTCTTTTTCGTAATTCTGCTACCACGCATGTCTCCTCACACTGAATGTGTGTGGCTACACACGTGTTTATAGCTTTGCATCCTCACTTAATGTGATGTTTAGAGAATAGGACTTCTAATTAGGAGTGCTGAGGTTGTACTCCCTGTCAGTTTTCCTCTTATTGAAGGCTGTGACTCATTTGGTCAATCGTTGGATTTGCATTTGAAAGGCGCACAGCAGCCGATCATCCTGACTGAACTTTTTCAGTTTCTTTTTGTCACGCCAGAAATGTCGGGATGGTATCTTCGAACTAGGTCCTGGTCGGCTTCCTTCCTACATCCCTCTTCCTTGATGTCAACTGTAAATGGAACTTAGTCTTATAAGTTGACTCCTACCAATAAATTTAAAAAACCAATCAAACTACACGTTGCTAAATACCTCTTGTACTCCTACCTCTTAAAATTACAACTTCAGTATGAGTTGCACAAAATTATTAAGTTCCGAGACCAGGAAGAAATCTCGCAAAAATGACGAGAAAAACGTAGCTACGTGACTTGAAAATTTATGATAGGAGAATATGCTATGCAGGGCGCCCCAAAATGCATGTGCTTCTTTATTTGAGTATTTAAAGTACTCTGAGAATTCAGATTATAAGCCAATTTACGATTTCTTGTGCTGTAGCTGTATGTAATAGTAACTCAGTGCCATGACTTCTTTACCTGGAAAAGTTAAGAGATTTAGTTATTGTTTGACTGCCAACCCACACACAGTTTAATACGTTTGCATTTACAAATCACGCTCAGAATAGGCTGAGACTAAATTTATTACAAAGAAATCTAATTCTTGCGTCATTTTCGTTTTATGGGAACAAAGTAGGCTCACTTCCTTATTTCATTTGAGCACGTTCAATTCTACAAACTCCCAGCTACGACGGCTTCTTGCGAGGTGTTCCGTGGTGCAAAAACCATGAACATTTAACTTTTTCTCTACAGTTTGGGGGGGGGGGAAGACACAAAAACCTATTAAACACCAATTCGATAACTGGCCCCCGGCTGGGCGAGAGGGCAAGCGTAGTCACGGGTTCAATTTCCGTGGGGATTCATTGAACGGAGTGGTTCAGAGTCCATTTTAACAAAACTGTAGGTCCCATCCTTAGAAGCTTTACAAGATCGTTTAGGATGTTAATCGTAATTCAATCAACCAGTTCGATGACACTTCCATTGCCATCACTCTTCTGACTACATAGTCATTTGATCTCCTCAGTACATGTCCATATCACTGCAGTCTTCTTTCTTGTATCTTCTTAGATATATCTACAACTTTGGTTGTACCTCTTACTCTCACATTTCTCACTCTGTCTCTTCTTGTTTTCCCACACATCCAGCATAGCATTCTCATTTCAGTGACATTCTCTTTTCTTGTGCTTTCCTTATTGGTCATGTTTCTGCTCCGTACATCAATGCTGGTCCAACCACTGTTTTGTATATCATCCCTTTATTCTTCACCGTGATTCTGTGGTCGCAGAGAATGCCACTTACTTACTTCCAATTTCGCCATCCCTCTTGCAGTGTTAATTCAAAAGCAGAAAGGGGGCTTCGACGTTTTGTAAATTGCGCATCACCAGATTCTTTCAAAAATTCAAAGTACAAAAATCATAAGTGGCAAGGTTGCGAAAATAGGAGTATTTACCATAACAGGAGATACAAAACTATCGAATTAGCTACTCGCAACACAAATTCTTTGCAAGTTGGAAGATGAACAAAAAATATGATTGATGGACTTTTTGAGAATCAAACCTAGCTCTTCCCTTTGCCCGCGAGTAGCTCGAACACTAAATTATTCGCGAAACAACCAACTTGTGAATACGCGTGTCGTTTGCACAAATTAGCTTGTCTTGTTGACAGTTTAGCAACCACCCACCAAAAGTGATACGTAGGTTTAATTCTCAGTCAGTCGAGTGACTTTTTTTTTGTCAACCTAACCCCCCACACACACACACACACACACACACACAATAGCTTTATGTACAGTCAGTGACAAGGTCTGTACCCAGTCATATTTTTTTTTCTCCGAATAACTGCAATGGTAGACCGATTTGCATACAGTTTTTTGTAACTTAAGAAGAGGACATGGGGGCCACGGTAGGTCAATTGGTAGAACGTGGCCTCTTCTGCTAGAGGTCGTCAGTTTGCTCCCCGCTCATGTAATGTGAACTTTGTGGTGGATAAACAACGCCATGTGCGTTGATTTTTTCGGGGTTTTCCGGTTTCCTCCCACTTTTTTCATTCCACCAATTCATCCCATCTTCATCCAAAGTTGCCTAAGTCTTAAAAACTATATTTAAAAAAAAATTAAAACGAATATGGTTTTCTGTAAGTTACAAAAATTGTACTCAAAACGCTCTATTCATTCCAAAATTACTCGAAAAGAAATTTGAAGACTAGGTACAAACTTTTGGCGCTGACTAGATTCACGTTAAAAAAAATGTATGATGAAGACTTTTACTTACGAGTGGAACCTCCGCGTTGCGTTTGCAGTGAAGATACTACATTATTATATCAACGTTTCGACCACAATGTCCCTTTTCAAAGATCAGACGTAAAAGAAATTGGAAAGAATGGAATAAGATACAAACAGGGAAGTCAAAACATGATTGATGCGTGTGGTAAGTATTTGAGAACAGAGTTGTCAGATGCGAAAAAATATGAAAGGATTATTTTATTATTTTGCAGAGTTGCCATACTGCAGAATAGTCTTGATTTGGTTGTATATTAAATAAAGAATATATAAACAGAACTATTGTTTCATTAAAATTAATTATGTACGTACTATATTTTTATGGAAGTTGGATTTTATTCATTCTACCCCTATTTTATACACGTGGGCGCCGTGGAGGTTGCCGGAGGGATGAGTTCCTTCGGACTAAGATGTTTCTAAGGTTGGGATATGCTGAATAGAAGAATGTAAGATTTGTTTGATGTTGGCAACTTTAGGATGGAACTGGGTGATTACGACAGGTGGATTCGGATTGATGCTAAGAGTACGAGTACGTTAAATGTGCAAGGATGCACCTTGGATCTGCTTGTTTACAAGGATAAGCACGAGCTACCAGGAGGCGCTGGTTGTAGGTTTCTGGTTACATGGAATTCAGGCATTGTTCTCTAAGGACAAGAGAGAAAGGAATCGCTTTCTTGGTATAGTAAAGATGAGAACACGAGTAGTGTAAGTACTGCACACTGTAAGTAAGTACGGTTGGTTGATTTTATGTGAACGGAAGTGGCGAAAGTGGTGTTTTATAGAGTGATGCACAACCTCACCACTGCAGAACGAAGAGCTACAGATGCTTATCAGAATAATGGAAACACCTGTAGTTGTCAACACGTCAGATGTATGGGTTGGCAGTGGTGTCGTGGCGACCGCAGCGCCGGACTGCTGGTGGTGGTGTGTTAGGTCGGTCTCCATACTACGTCAGGCGTCGTGGAACAGGAGTGTGCAGTGGCTGCAGCAGACGGAGGTAGTGTAAAATGGGAGACCTCTCAGAGTTTCAAAGAGGGCAAATTGTTGGTGCGCGGTTATGTGGAGTGAGTGTGACGGCAGTGGCTAGTGTGTTAGGTGTGTCGCCAGGGACAGTGTCGAAGGTGATGACGGCCTACACAACACACGGGAAAACCACATCGGGGAAGCGGAACAGTGGGCGGAAGAAAAGCATCAGTGACAGGGCACGCCGGGTATTAAAGCGCATTGTCACGCGGAACCGTCGTGCCACTGCGGCACAAGTGACGGAGGAACTCAATCAGCACCTCCCCCAACCTCTTTCGACAATCACAGTCCGCCGCGAATTACATGACATGAACTTACGGGGTCGTGTTGCACGGGTCAAACCTCTCATCAGGGACCAGAACGCTTTAGCACGCCGCAAATGGTGCCGCGACCATGCAACTTGGACCGTTGACGACTGGAAACGTGTGGTATGGTCGGATGAGTCACCATTCACCCTATTCCAAACCACGGGCCGTGTTTATGTGTGGAGAACGCCCAAAGAAGCGTATGATCTGCAGTGTCTCCGCCCAACTGTGAAACATGGCGGCGGCACGGTGATCCTGTGGGCCGCAATATCATGGTTTTCATTGGGTCCTGTGGTCACACTTCGCGGACGCATCACTGCCAACGATTATGTCGCAATTTTAGGAGACCACTTGCATCCTATGGTCCGGATGTTGTTCCCGGACAATGACGCCATATTCCAGGATGATAATGCACCCATTCACACAGCTGGAGTTGTTGCAGCGTGGTTTGAGGAACATGGGGATGAAGTTCAACACCTCCCCTGGCCCGCCCAATCCCCAGATCTCAACATAATTGAACTCCTGTGGTCCATCTTGGAAACACGACTCCGGCGACGATTTCCACCTCCATCCTCTCTCACAGAACTGGCCGATGCCCTGCACGAGGAATGGTGTAATATTCCACTTGCTACCATTCACGACCTCTATGCCTCCATCCCACGTCGCATCAAGGCTGTTCTGAAGGCGAAAGGTGGCCCGACACCATATTAATCTGGTAAGTTGCACTTTCGTTCAGGTGTTTCCATTATTCTGATAAGCATCTGTATCTCCAATGTTCGTTCTGATCCGACTATTATTATCCGCCCAGCTGACCAGGAAATCACCACGGTAGTGACTACCAATCCGAAGCCTTCAAACAACTTTCCGATTCTACTACCTTTTACCGTCTCCTCGAGGAAGATTCCACCCAATCCTTCCTTGATATGATACGCACCTATCTCCAAGCGCATGGACCCCATGAGGGGCTGTCGCGTTCCACTGTCTCTACACTCCGCCCTGACAATCCCAGAACCCCTCAATTTTACCTACTTCCCAAAATCCATAAACCTGGTTATCCTGGCCGACCCATCATTTCCAGTATTGGCTCCCCCACTGAAAGAATCTCCGCCTTCCTTGACCACCATCTCCAACCGTTTGTCCAGGCTTTCCCTTCCTACATCAAGGACACCAACCACTTCCTCTCCATAATACATTCTATCTCTGATCTTCTCCCACCTAACACCATCTTAGTTACAGTCGGCGTGACGTCATTGTATACAAATATTCCCCCTCATGGCCACGCTGCCCTTGAACACTTTCTCGACACACGCCCCTTCCTCGTAAAGCCAGCACACCATTTCTGCTTCAGCTAGCCCAGTTTGTCCTCACCATGAACAACTTCACCTTTGAGAACCACAACTTCCAAAACTATCTCAGGACCCTCTCCTCAGCTCTCACTGACCGTGAATATTCCAAACACCTACCTCATCCGTAAACAACTGGAGTGTGCCCGTAATCATCCCAACAAAAACCGACCTCCCCGCGTAGCTCCCAATCTTCTCAACCAGTACCACTCCAGCCTTCAGGCCCTCCAAAAGCTCCTCAAACTGACACACCCCATACTCACTGCGTCACCTGAAACTGAAAGAGTTTTCCCGCCGTGCCTCAAAATTGTCTACCGCAGACCTCAGAATCTCAACACGATTCTCACCAAAACTGGACTTATCCCGCCCACTTCCCCCAAAATTTGCTAGTGCAATAGACCCCGCTGCAAAACCTGTTCTATTTTTGATCCCAGTCTTTCGTTCGTACATCCTGTCACTCACAAGATACTCTTTCTGGCAGTTGCATATCTTCCGACCTCGTTTATCTCCTACTCTGTAACCTATGTTCCGCCTTCTACGCTAGCGAAACCCAAACTCCTCTAACATTCCGCATCAACAACCATTGCTATTCCTCCGTATCTCAACTTCTGCACCTCCCATACCTGAACATACTTGAAGAGTCCTGGGGAAAGGGAGGGGGAATGTCATTTTTTTTTCAGAAACTGAGTTTGTACTCGTAATAAGTAGTACAAATTGACAGCTAACCCCTCAGAAAATTTCAATTTAAAAGCGCAAACAATCACCAAGTTATAGCGGTTTTGCAACACATGGGAGTAAATGGGAGTTAAAATGTGTTTTACAAGAAATCGCCTTTCATGGACATCCCCCCTTCTTCCCTGTATTCTTCTTCACTTCCTAACATGGCTGCTCCTTTAACGAAACCTTTCGAGTCAGAAGAATCCTGAAAGTCCTGAACCCTGACCCACCTGCCACAGTTACCCCCCTTGCACACGGTCCGATTTGCTTCAGACATGTCGGAAGACTTTATTGCATGGAGGAAATCGGAAAAGTAGTGGAGCATTGCTTTAAATGGAGCTTTGTACACGTTCAGACAAAGAGTTCCTCAGGTTTTTTGCCGGACAGCTGCCTGAAGGCTCCACTGTGTTAATTTCAAGACTTGTAAACAAAATCTTATCTGGACAACAGCATACAAAAATAATTATCTCAGTATTGCAGTCATTTGTTTGCGATAGACAGTTTTCCGATAGTCTTCACGTTTCCGTCCGACAAGTCGGAAGAATGCGGATAATGTTATGTTGATGTGTGTGTGTGTGTGAGAGAGAGAGAGAGAGAGAGAGAGAGAGAGAGAACTTATGTTCCTTTTTTCTTTTTAATTTTGGAATAGAAAGAATCCATGATTTTCCCTCTAATTTTGCCAGCACATGAAGAAAGGGGTAGGTGGATGAGTATGTAAAATTGAATAAGATTAATTACTGATACAATGGACCAAAGTTTCACTCTCTTTCGAGAACTGCGAATGCGATTTTCTTTTCTTCTTTTTTTTTAAATTAGAGTGGGTTTCCCTCCTTTTTCGTTTTAATGCAGCCTTGACATTGGTTTTCCATAAGCAGAAAATCACTTTCAAAGTTTCGCTACGGTAGACAACGAAACATTGACCCAATATTTCTCTAATTAAGCGTATTCAAGTTTTACATACCTATCTCAATCACGTGCTAGCAAAATTACAGCGAAAAACATTGATTCTTCACAAAAACTTGGAATGGAAAAGGCATTATGGAACGCTCTGTATTGAGAGTGGAGAGAGAGAGAGAGAGAGAGAGAGAGAGAGAGAGAGAGAGAGAAACACTGTTCCTCTTTTTGTCTCCCTCTTCCCTTCCTCTCCATTCGCCTTCTTCGCGTAAAAGCCACCCATTGTTCAATGAGTAAACATGGCGAGAAACAGATGTTCCAAACCGAATCGGATGGAAACCTGAAGTGCTTCAGGTTTTCTTCCGACAAAATGTCTGTTAGATAAATCGGAAGCTTATCGGATAATGTGTAAGTAGCCTTAGAAAGAGATGGGAGCAGACGTACTTCTATATCCTTTCCGTAAACTATGAACCCGGTCTCAACTGCCTGTAACTCCCTGTAGCGCAATGTCTTCTTCTTCCTTTCTCTTCTTTATTATGTTCCTGTTGCACTTTTATTCTATTTTTCTATACTGTTCCTTTGTTCTCCCCTTCTTTATTATTATTATTATTTCCCCTCCCCTCTGTTTCTGCACCCTCTTATTCCTTCAGGAAGCCCCTTACCTGCTCCAAGTAACCTTAGCACTTTCTTCCCAATTTGGCGTTTTCTCCGTCCCATCTAGTCATTTTCCCGCCTCCATAACCTGGCCACACTGTCACCCTGCATTCTGTTGACAATATGGCGTTTCCTTAACACCAGTCCCGCACCTGTCCGCTCTATCCATTTTTTCTCTCCTACCAGTTGAAAACGCTATTCCGAAACTTGCTACTTTTATATTGTGTTTGTGATGTTATTGTACAGCTGTCTCAAGAATCTACGCGTACCATGTAAGTATCCTTTTTTTCTACCTGTTTTACCATTTTATATATATATATCACTAATACAGAGGAAAGCAGGAAGAGCAATTAAAGGTAAATTTCTGAAACAAAGTAAGGAAGATACTTACAGCGTACATGTTCCGTAGAAAAATAAAAACACAGATACACAACACTATCACATTTTTTTTTTTTTTTTTTTTTTTTTTTTTTGTATATTTCGATATTAATATTGTAGACTTGCTGTAGAGGAAGAGAGACGCACACACGTGAAAGTACAAAAGACTAGGACGACAGTAGCAACACGCAGCAGACGGTGCACCGTTTGGAGAACAGCTGAATACTGAATGGCATGTGGAACAATTGACAATTGTACAGCGTGTAAGTACTGGATAGGATTGTCGAAGGAAAAGTGTTGAAAATGCAGAGAAAACGGGTTAGAGTTATTGAAGGTTAAGTCCTGGATACATTTTC
>JAGDQP010003588.1:40356-58731 GCA_022664845.1 Lepisma saccharinum
TTGCACTTTCGTTCAGGTGTTTCCATTATTCTGATAAGCATCTGTATATTTCAACCAATTCCGTGTTGTCCAGTTCACATGGTCCATTTCTGACAAAAGAGTCACATTCCTTGACGTGGACATCACCTTAGAAAACAACACTCTGACCATTTCCGTTCACATAAAACCCACCAACCATATGCAGTACTTACACTATTTAAGTTCCCATCCTTACCACACCAAGAAAGCGATTCCTTTCTCCCTGAATTCCACTACCTCTGCTGCTGAAACTTAAAATGGTATGTATGTATGTATGTATAATGTTAAAACAGGTAGAAAAAAAAAGGATACTTACATGGTAGATTCTTAAGACAGGTGTACAATAACTTCACAAACACAATAGAAAAGATGTACGTTTCGCAAAAGCGTATTCAACTGGTAGGAGAGAAAATGGACAGAGCGGACAGGTGCGGGACTGATGTTAAGAAAACGCCATTTGTCAACTGATGCTGGGTGACATTGTGGAAAGGTTATGGAGGCGGGAAAACGACTAGATGGGTCGGAGAAAACACCAAACGGAGAAGAAAGTGCGAAGGTTACTAGGAATAGCTTCCTAGTAAGGGGCTTCCTGAAGGAAGCAGGTAAGGGGCTTCCTGAAGGAATAAGAGGGTAAAGAATCAGAGGGGAGGGGGGAAATAATAATAAAAATATAATGGATATATAATGGACCAGGTGAACTAGACTGCATGGAACTGATTCTATTGTTCAGGAACGTGCTGAGATATTCTTCACCATGTGGCCATAAGGTGAAAATTTCATCTAAAAAACGGATCCATAGTAGTGGAGTCAAGCCAGCCCATGAAGAGGTTGGCACAAGGAGAGGCCATTATCGCAACCATGGCTGTGCATCGGATTTGAAGATAACGTTTGTTGTTGAAAGTGAGTTGTTACAGGTGAGAACTAGTTTGCCCAGATTCAGAAGAAAGGCTGTGGTAGTGATATGGGGTATGTTGGCGTGAGGAAGTAGAATTATTTCTATGAAGCAGTATGTATGCAGGAAAGCAGCGATTGAACATGTGACTATAGGGAGGAGTTCACTAGGGGAATTATAACTGGTACAGTGGGTCCCGCCTACATTACCGGGGTCGTGAATTATTTTTTGTTGATGGGCGTGGATTAGGTCTGTGGATGATGGGTTTGTAAATGCTGGAGTTAGACAGATGTTGTAAAGCCTCCTGGAGATAAGTCAGCTTTAACCGAGAGTTTCGTGGTGGACTCTGTCAGCTGGAAAAAATATGGTTCGCAGTGCGCTTCAAGGGCTTTCTGTTGGTCTACGGGTTAGGTTGGGTTGGTGGATCAGCTGGTGTAGGAATTCACTATTGGTGCTGGTCAAGATCACTATGAAGATTTAACGTACGAGGGTATGGTTGCTAGGAAGACCGGGTGAGGAAAGGTGAAAACGTTCAAAGCTGGTGTGAGATTTGGAAGATGGGACAGGCGTAGAGTTATTTTTGGCCCACACCTTAATCTGTGCAACGTTACATATATTCCATTCGTAATATTAGGTGAAGAAAATTGTGTGAAATCTGTTACTTTCAGTCATATTCAATCACTTCATGCAGTATTTAATGCAAGAACGTCAACATGTGGAATACATTGCAGACTGATACTTTCTCGTAATAACAGTTTCGGAACATTCCACAAACTATCCTTGACGTTTCTAACTGGTCATTTTGAACAATATTCCCCTACTCAGCACATCAGGAATAATTCGGAAAAATAAGACGTTTTAGTTTGGCTTACCATACTGTGTGAATGTCATTCCTTGGGTTTGAGCACCTCTTCGTATTGAATTAACAGCAACAAGGAGTGTAGCACCTTCAGAAACCAACGATCCACCCAAAATGAAGAAAGCCTACAAAAAATTAGAAGGTTTGTACTCAATAAATCCATATAGAATTAAACTTGTCACCGAGACCTAACGCATTGGAGTGGTGAGCTAAACTCAGACTGCACACGTACAAAGGAAATAATCATGGATGCATTAAAGGGAACCACTCATTGTTCATAAAGTTTAACTAAACAAAGCAGCTGCTTCATCATTTCTACGCTGTTTAGAAATTCAACGAAGCCACACTCCATTCAAAGATGCCTAACGAGTCACTACTCATATAAAATTCAAGAGGCTTAGAGCTTTAAGTACAATGCAAACCGAAACCACTATTTACTAATGACACGTCTACAAGTGAGCTATTAAATCAGACTTAGTCATTAATTATCACAAGCATGTCGCATCAGTAGGAGTTACGTGCATCTTCCCTCTTATGAACCTTCTTATCAATCTCTTTGTATTGTTGTGTCCTTAACAAAGAGTAAGCCCACAGTTTGTGGTAGAAACGACAGTGTTTAAATATTAATGTAACTTAAAAATCACATTTAAAACCATTATATTTGAAACAATGACAATCGTATGTGTCTCCTTTGTGGCGTTCTTTCTGACAATATGGCACCGCATAGGGCAACCAACAAATAAAGGTCCAGTAGTCTAGTAGCAAACTTCGTATTCTCTACAGAGGCAATGGAGGCTTTAATTATCCTTACGCCGCCTATCCTGATGGGTTTTGGAGGATTTTCCTCCGTACCATCAGAAGAATACACGCTCTAGTCGAAATTTGTCCTAGAATACACGCTCTGGTCGAAGTTTGTTCTATCTTTTTTACTTTGGAAGATGCGCTCGTCACGGGCTGTCATTCTTAGGACTTGTTAGGATGCCCACACAGCCAACTGATATACGCTCAATCATAGATTGCAACACTTTCCTTTGGTGCATATCATTCATGGCTATCCTCGGAGAAGGGTTGATATCGAGTGATCGTGGAGAACGATCTAACTCTCTCGTGGATATAATATCATGAAATATAAAAGATTTACTAAAATCTCGGACACAAAAGTATACGAGTACAGTTCCCTAGTGAAACTTACTTTGGTTTAGTTATAGGTTACGTTTGTTCTGTACAACATGTCAATTGCTAATTATAGAATAATCAGTATTTTACTCACTGGAAAATATCCGATTCTACGTATATTATAATATTCCAGAAATGAAAAATCAGATCTTCTGAAGAAAGCAATAAGCCAGTGAACTGATAAACCTAATTGTAGCTTTTATAGCATTGAACTTATTAGATTACTCAATTAATCCTTTTAGCTCCTCTGTTGTTGACGAACAACACTATCTTTGTTGGTACTTAATTCATTTTATTGTGCTTGCCCTCTTTTTTATCGTTGTCAGCAAATAGCAGCATATACTTTACATTTTTCTCACTAATGTCAACTCAATTCAACTTAAGAGGAGGTAAAGAAACTTACAGGTGGTGCTGCTTTGTGACATGCAGACAAGCGTTCTAGTGCTGTGTATTGGCCTGTGTTTTGATGATTTTTGTAAAGGCCGTGATTTAGAGTTTTGTTTATTTATGACAATGAGTCCTAGTGTCTGTAAACAATCACACTGATCCTAAATGAGCATCGAAATGGTTTCTATAGTTATTGAAAGATATGTGTTGTTTGTGAACAACACTGAGATTAAAGATACAGTTTTTCACCAATGTTTTATTGAAGTATTTTGTGAACTATTTTGCAAACTTATATTATCTGTGATATCATTTTACTTATAGAATAAAACCCCGTGCTTTATCCAGTGGGGACATATTTCAAGCTACTGAAGATAGAAATGTATCCGAGTGAATACTATCATATTGGCGGTGATGAGAGAGATTATATGGAAAAACTACTAAGTAAACAAAGCATTCAAGATGCCTTAGTGAGTTATCTACTGATGTGTCTGAAGTACCAGCAGGTATAACGGCAAAAATTCAAGAAAATGTTTCATCCCAAACAACATAAGGTAAACTGCCAACAAATAAAGTTGATCTCGATAAGCAGAAATCGCCACGAAGTGGACAATGGACATTTAGAAACGCAGATTTCGAGCTAGATAATACCCGTTGGGATAATCATTAGTAGCCTTCTCCAGAAGACCCTAAGAGATCTCTTCAATAGTTCAAACAATATATATCGGACGACGTAACATTTTATCTCGGAACAGACGAATTTTTATGCGCACCAGAAGGACAGTATTCTCTTGAAATGTAAGAAACAGAGTTCCTTCGTATTTGGTTCCAAACTGGAATTGTGTAAATGCCTAGCACAAAGACGTATTGGGCTTTAGAATGTGGATATATTCTCTAATAGCTGATGTTATGAGCAGCAACACGCTTTAGCAGCTTACCAACTACTGATAAATAACAACGAAAATTAAAAGAGAACAACCTTCTACTGATAAAAGAGAAGAACAATCTATTCAAGATATGGACTCTTTTAACAGCAATTTTATCTCCTATGTATGCTTTCAGTCCTGTAGGATATCGGCGGAAAAACAAATGGTATCATTCAAAGGACAAGCACAATAAAGCAACATTTGAAGGGAAAAATCACCCAAGTTGGGATTCAACATTTCCGTGCGAGCTGGAGCTTCTGGCCTAATATATGATTTCTGTAGCAAACTTATAATCTTACAGCACAATGTTGTTCAGGAATCACACAGCATAACTTACTTGTTTAAAATATACTTCTTTTTTTTTTTTTTTTTTTCCTAAAATAATCATGAACCAAAAATACATAAAAAGGATTTTTGGATTAATGTAAAATAATTTGGTAAAGAACGGGTTAATAGTGCAAAATAATTACGCTAAATTATTTAGCGCAAGAAATTAGCTTCACAAGTATTAGAAACTTGTCTGATATCCAATTTATAGTTGGTAATCCTCTTTTAATTGAGTTTAATACTGTATATTCCATTTCGTTGTCCTCCTCCTTCCTTTTATTTATATGTCTTCTTTATTATCACGTCTCTCAATAATATTGATACTCGCTCTGAGTCAAATTCACTATTCAAGCCCCCAATGAGTCTTGAAAATAATAATTAAGTTATCTATCTGGCATTTCATTTTGTTCTTTACTCTTAATCAAATGACACAATTTTATCTATACGAACATGTGATTGTTTTCTAAAACATTACTGAGTCTCTTGCTCAAACTCAACAAATATCACGCGTTGCAAGATTCATAGAAAATACGAAAGTAGACAAACGATTGTACAGTGTGGTAATGCGAAATCTATATTTCATACAAAATTACAATTAGAATTTCAAATGTTGTGATTATCACATATATCGATTCGCTGTTTTCAGATTTTGTGACTTTTCGTATTTAGACTTTTCTTGCATCGGCCAATTTGTCTGGCTCTGACGTGAATGAACATATAACAAAGAATAAAATCCATGTAACAAACTTACGTTATTCCAAAAATTACATTGTGTTTTAAGTACAAACTCTTTTATAGCTACAAACAAAACTTCAATATAAAATCAAACATTAAGTAATAAATACTGAAGAATATCTAACTATACTACTAAAGATACGATGAATTCATACCCAATAAAATGGTTCCAATGCCTCCGGATGTAGAAGACCTGTTATACCATGGTATATCGATAAGCCTGTTCCCACGCAAAATATTCCTACTCCTGACACCAGTGATGAAACGTACCTCATGTTCGTATAACCATATGGGTGGTCAGGGTCTGCTCTCTGAAAAATTAAGAAATACCACAAATTACTACAGCATTATGCTGTACACTTTAGAGGGAACAGTAAAATTTATTTTTCCAGCTAGATTTATAAGATCTGACCAATAAAATTATTTGTCAATCTAGATAGGCACAACTCCTGTTAAAACGTATATCGTTACCTACTTTAATCTCCACCACACGTATTCAATGACACCCACCCCTAATGTGAGCAGCTTTGCAAACATAACATTTCTGTTGCAATTAGTTCCAGCTCAAACCCTATTTTTACTGGACTAGATCCCCTTAAACTAATAGAGAGAAAAAAAAGCATAGACCATCGAAGGTGTATAAATGCTTCGTTTCGGCGAAATACACTCCCGAAAGTGTGGGAAAATGAACTTCAGAGCTTAATATTTCCAATACCATTAATAATAGAACTGAGGCGCCATGCTACCCTCAAAGACTTGAAACCTGCTCTATCCAAAAATGCAAATTCCGAAATTGTGGAATGAGTACTCAAGGAATTCTCCAAAGTAGGAGATTCCCAGAAATTATCTGAAATAAAGGTGAGTCGAAATAAGAATGAATGGGATTACCTTCCCAAGTAACAATAATGCTTTGCGTTAAGTCGATACCTCTCACAAATTTCCTTTGCGGAATGATTTTCTTAAATAACGTGTAGTTTCATAACGAATAGGAGTACATTACATACATTTCAACGAACGTTTAGTGTATTTGTTATCAGCAAAAGAGACGTACCATTACCCGACTAGATGCCAGTAATTACGTTTATCATCTTTACTCATACGGAAAGTCGTGCTTATTTCGACCCATATTTATTTAGTTCAGAGAATTTCTAGGAATCTCGTATTTCTTTGGAGACAAAGGGATCGAAGTCACCTTTAATCATTTAAAAAAAAACACACACAAAATTTTCCTTCGACCACGAATATGTTTACCCAAGATCATTATTATTCAGCATGACTCACTAAGTCCTACATGCGTAAGTATTGAGGATGAGAGACTGAACTGCTCTTGAATTGAATTGTTTTATGGTCCTTAGACAGGCAGGACGGGAAAGAGTGAGAAAACGATGTGGGGAGGAGTTGGTTAGGGCACAAGTTAAAGGTATCACCTCCGCATTTGACTGATGTGAATGGTACTGAGAAAAAACAAACTAAAAAACAACATACCAGAATAGTCGGCTGATGGTATCGAACCTTTAACTTTTCTCTACCCTCACCCTCAATTATAACAACTTGGAAATGGTGAAAAAAAAAAAACACTGTTACAATTTTAGAAAGTGGGCAGGATAGTGGGTTTGGAATTCTCTGATTATAAGGTTATACATTTAGTGTTATATAAATCTACTTTCTCTTCAGGTATTAACTATGCTGTCGGTAGTCAAACATCTCAGTTAAAAATAAATGCTTTACAGCAGTGATGCTCAACCTTGATTTGCGCATGGGGCATTAGCACGATCTTCGCGGGCCAGAGCATGGGTTGCATTCTGTCTTCTTTCAGTTCAGAAAAGATAATTTCATGTATGGATTAAGAAGGAGAAACAAAATAAAACCTTCTTTCGACATATGTGGCGGGCCGTAGGTTGGGCATCATTGCTTTACAACATTTATCGCTTCACACAAAGAATTATAAAAAAAATATCCTATTTAAATTTCAAAATTGTATTTTTTGCTCATAATTTTCGAAAATCGCAAAAAAGCACAATGAGAGTGTGACATGGAACCCACATATGGGCCCTCACGCGTCTTCTGTTTCAAGCCATGATACCCACTTGCATGCTTCGGTTGTGGCACGTGTCGAATATATTCATGAGGACATGTCTCCGTAAATAAACTACTCAACATAGTCTCTGAGCTCGTATCGACCATACAATGCCTCAGTTAATGGTATACTTCAAAGGTAAATAGTTTCTAACATGAGAATAGAAGTTATAAAACAAACTTCGTTGTTTTCTACATGTAGGATAGGAATTGTTACCTCCGAAGAACCATACTGCATACATGTCAATACTTTTAATGAAACTTGCGTTAGAATTGTAATAGTTTTACATATCACAATAATAACAGACACTTTACAAACAATGTTGAAAGATTTAGAGCGAATGTTGGCGAAATAATTGAAATAATGGTCTGTTAAATTATTTCTTCACACGGATTTGCTTAAAATATAAATTATCTCTAATTCACTACCTAAAGACAATCCAAAGTACATTAAAAATATAAAAGATAAGAATAAAGCTTTAAACGCACCCTCACTTCTTGCCCTTTTTTCCTTGCATACCTTCCACTGAAACATATTACGCAAAAGCATTTTCTGGAACTATTACACCTTGAGGTCACTTTCGTTCCATATGTTTCATCATACTTCCTTCAGTGTGAATAAACCTATTTCAGAATAACAAAAGGTGTAACACAAGGTAGGAATGTGTTTCAGTAGCAATGTCTATATCAATCATATAATATTTGCGTTTCGCGATGTGTTCCTTTTATATGGACCAATTTCAAACTGTGAAAGGATAGTGCGAGGACAGATTCATGTTGACGTCTCTCTTCATCGTAATAACTTTCCGTAATTTTAATACTGGGATTGTCCGTCTCCAATATCCAAAGTTTCAACAATCATTATCACTTGAAACGCTTAATAAATAATCAATAGTTCACGTGCACTACCTTCATTTGCGATTGTTGAAGATATTTCATGAAACAGGAAACACAACGCACTGATACATAATAACATCAATAAAAGAGCAGGTATTTAGAATGATATCTGCTAACGAACGTACTTAAATCTTCGAAAATTTTACGAAGATCAGATAGGAATGTCAAGGCTTCGAATGAATATCTGCTGAGAGGCCATAAGTCCATATCCGTTTGTCATCAGAGGTGAAGTTGTTTTATATTAGAACTAGGTTGGACAGGTTAAGAAGGAAAGCTGTGGTTGGAATATGAGGTTTGGGTCTCTGGTTAAGGAAGAATTCCAAAGCTGCTAGGCCATGGGCATGACAATGTTGGTATACAAGGATGTAACATCTATGGTACAAAGCAGTATGTCAAAAGGAAGAGGCGGTAATTTACGGATGATTTCTAATAGGTGGTAGGTGTCGCGTATGTAGGTAGGCAGCGCTTGAAGATTATATATATAATCTAGAGAAAATAATATATATGTTTCTATGGTTTCTATTTATATATTTACGATTTGCGGATTAACAATAATGGTATAAAGAAAATAAATTGATGTTGCTAAGCAGCATTCAAAACATGAAAGACGGCACGTTGGCGTCGTTTTGAATTGACGCATACAAAATTCTAGTGAACAGTTTTTGGATCGATATACACTAAATTTTATGTAATTATTAGATATTATAAAACCTAGTATCAAGAATATGTGGCTTTTCATTCAACATTAATGAAAATTTAAAGTGATGATAACACGAAATATGCTGTGGAACATTCTAGAAGATCGAAAGTGAGAGACAAAGGACACAGGACGGTATGACGAATTTGGCATGCGACAAGATTAAAAAATAATGATATAACAATGAAAATATATATATTAAACGATGTTTTGCTCTGTAGTGCAGTTACTGTACTGAGCATATTACAGGACTTCAAGCCAAATAAGAAGTTTAACAATGTTTTGCTCTATAGTACACAGAACTGAGCATGTAGTTTTAAGATAACAAACACTAAAATACATCATATGTTTTGTGCAATGAGGCTATATTAGTTTCACCCACGAAATAAAGATAAAGCGTTTGATAATACATTAATGTATTTACCGACAGCAGATGGGAAAAACTTGATAAACGATAAACCGAGGAAAAAGATTTTGTAAAGGAACTATGAGCAGGATTAAGAAGAAAAATGTCGGAACAGTAGATAAAGAAAGACCAAGAATGAAATGGGACCTCGAAGCCATCTCACAAATCAAAGACTATTACAAACAAAAATAACAAGATATTAGTCGAAAACAGCACAGAAATTGAAGACTGACCTAATTACGCAAAATATACAAGAACACATAAGGGTCATTCCATATGAAATCGACAAATCTTAAAAATAAATGAAAACTCCACTATTTTGAAATTTATGAAAATTTTCACATTCATTCTATCATATTAGCAGAGACGTAATGTAGATTTATAGTTTGTTTACTCTGGCATCCGACTGCAGCAGCCATTTTTCATCGGTCATGTGTGCGTCGTTGAGCGTTTACAGAGCTTTGCTAAAATCTGTATTACAAAACATATAACAAAGTTATAAGACTGGGACTAGTGTCATTGCGATAGTAAAAGACTAGACTGTCACATAAAATTGCTATTTGCAAGATACGAAGTTTCGTGGCAATATGGCAGTGCACCGCTTTTGATATGCGGGATTGCTTCATTGTGCAACTTTGGTTATGCTTTAAATATACTTGTAGTGGATATTTTAACTTGCAATTTGTAGTAGTGTATCTCAGTATGGTGAATATGAATCGTAAAATGTACCTTTGCAAATATGTTATTTCTTCTAGATGAAAAATGTCCAAAGAAATTAAAAATTATCACTGTTCAAGGTCAAAGTGACGTGGAGGACGAGATAAAATTCTGAAAATAATACAGTAAATATTGCTTTGTGACAGCCTTCCAATGTATATGTTTTCATTTTGTTATCCAAACCCCTTTGAATGGAACAAAAGTTTAAAGTAGCGAAACTATTCAGTTGTTTGAAAAATTGTCATTTTTGAAGGTCACAAAAAGTGATGTAGGGGAAGGGATAAAAATCCGAAAACAATACAGACAATGCTGCTTTATATCAATCCTCGAAAACACTTGTTTTCATTTTGTTATTTAAATCCCTTCGGGTGGGACAAAAGTTTAAAGTTAGGGGGAAAATCCAATTGTGCGAGCAATGGCCTAGGTTTGTTTAACATACAAAGGTAACATACTAATAGATGTCGATATATACTATGATGTTGATTGTGTTAATAAAGTAATCAAATCTACACGCCAACCCCTTTTTATTTCATAATCAATCAAGTGGACACAAGTGATGAGCATCTTAGTTCAAACATGTCATGATCCATATTAATTCATTAACGTCATAAACGAACTGGGGTTCTCAGGACGAGACGTAACGTTCCTTCAAGTAAATTCGCGCACAGAAAGCGAGCGCGCTAACCTCTCGACCACCCCGAGGTCATTATTCATATATATGTAACGTGCACCTTTCTCTAATGTTCAAGGTTATTTTTATCCCATAGGAATATATTAGAAATATTCCCTGTATTTTTTTCATGATACCAAGAATTCTAATCCCGGGAAAAGTTCCGGCATTTTTCTAATTACCTAGGAATACTCCCGGAATATTAGGAATTAAAATGTAACAATCCTGGAATATCTTTCTTGCAAGGGATTCATTATAAACACATGCAGGGAAAGAGAAACAAAGTAGTTTAAAAACACGTAAATATTCGTATCATAGAACTTCTAAATTTTGCTCTGGGAAATACATTTTAAGAGAAAAACAGAGCCCAGAAAAATAATTTTTCAAATGTTGAAAACATTACTTCTGCAACTTTATAGTTAATTACGTATATTTTCCTCCCATTTCTGAAGGTGAAGTAGAGAACTATTCTTAGAACGCAACTACGAATACTGTGCAGAACGTTTTTCTGTGAATAGAGTTGTGTCAATTGCAAAGCAACTGTGTTGCTTCAAAGTCTCTGTGTATAACTAGACTGGTAGTCATAGTAGCGAGTAAGGGTATGCTTTATATATATATATATATATATATATAGGTAAATTTAAGACAAATGAAGGAGAAAAAAGGATAATACTTACTGCTTAGTTTCGCATTAGATCACACATATTCACATAAAAAAGGTCACTATATTTCGTGTATAATCATATAATCATTCTTTGATCTGGCTGTATTAGACTCCTTCCGACATTAGGAACCAATGATCAGGTAAGGTCTTTGTTACCAAGTCAAGGTCAACGAGACTACTCCTCTCCAGAGATGAAACAATTATAATATACGTTGACTATCACTCGGTTGTGGCATTCGAGCATCCATTCTTAAATGACGAGCTCATTTTTAGCCCTTTTACATAACATTCAAAATGTTGTTGATTCAGAAACGAAGGCATTAAAATGTCAAAATCTGGTGTTTGGTCTTCGCTTTCCACCAATAATCCCAAGCCATCGTAGTGGCTGTAACGTCGTGCACTTTGGATTGGCAGTAGGTTCGAAACTCATAGGCGACTATCCTGGATGAGGTTTTCCTCAGTTCTACCAGCGAATGATGGGAGCCTTAAGTATCTTAAGAAACGTCCTGCCTGATAGCTTACCCACCTTCTACCTACCCCTCTAAATATGATGTACAACAAAACGTTTAGAGTTGTACTGCACACAAAAACATAAGTTGTACATCAGGTTTCAAGTTAGAATTCCGTGATTTCTCTCTTGCTGCCCGATCTTTTTTTGTTTTGCATACTCTATTTCACAAGTTTTCCTAGTCGTTCTTCTCCTTGACGATGGAGTGCTTACGCTGGAAAACGGTTGGCTTAAATAGTATTTAAAACTTAAATTGTTAGCCTACACCCTTTGCAGACTCATCTCAACGTCACGTTAAGTCGTCAATTTTAAATTATAGTCTTCCCGCACAAGCATGTCGGTTTTTCACTTTTTATCTTACGAAAGGGAGATACAGGTCATCATTATACATAAATGGACAACAGAGACAATGAGTGACTAGATGCTACAAAACGATACTAAATACTCAAGTCAAAATTATTATATCACACGAATATAAAACTCAGTATTTTTAGCATACTGTACAAACCTGAGTAGATTTGTGAATCCCATATGCCAAAATCAACTGATTTATCGTGTCCGCTAATGAATGAATACACTCAGAAAACATGCTATGCGATCCCGTATATATCCAGGCAAAGAGCTTGAAGAGGAAATTGCTGCCATTACTGAAAAGTATAAACGAAAAGTAGTTCATAAATTTTAGTTACAAAATGAAACAATCATTAAATATTCACAACAATTGTTACATAATGAAAAGAAAAACACGACAACTTTCAAAGTGCTTGAAGATGGCAAGTGTCATCTCCTTTGCTTATTTTATTCTTGCCAGTGTCACACTTATGCTGCCCAGATATTGTTGTCACATACTGAACATTTACCCGTAGACACTATTTCAGAGTTTCCAACTTCTTTAGAATGTATCCGCAAATTAAAAACTTGCCAAATAAAAGTAAATATCTGTCTCAGTTTTAAATACACGCATCCACAACACATACTTTTTTACTTAAAATAAAAAAAAACATGTTCGCCTGAAGATGCTTCCGAAGGTAGATGAGCAAGTAAATTTCTCCGTTGCTAAAGGGGACATTATAGGATTATTTAAATAGATACGTGTTGTTTTTATATTTGTCCTCCGTGCGTCGGAAGAGTCATCATTACAGTAAATATATTTAACTGTGCATTACATGCTTGCCCTTACGTACAATATTGTTGTAAAGCTTGGGGGGGAAATAATGGCAAGTTAATTTTCACCCAAGTAGAAAAGTATTTTTTTTTTTTTTTTCTGGTTTCTTTCTTATTTGATTCATACTTTTCTGCCGTGTCGATTTTTCATTTTCCTAACTTCCTGACAAAATGAAAACTCTCGACTTTTTCTGACCACTCCTGTGTACGGAAAAATTGCATTTTATATTTTGCAGTCATCTCACGAAAGCGACAAAGGCCTTTTACAGTTCGAACCTTGGACAACTTTTTAACAAACTAATTGTACACAAAGCTGTTCATACTTTAAGTGTCAGTAAACCTCCAAATAATCTTGATAAAAGCATTAAACTGACCTTTTATCCTCATACTCAGAACATTTTCACTCATGTCAACACAAGAGAGAGGAAAAACAAAACAGTACAATGAAAAAAGAAAATATATACACAACAAAACGTGTGGAGGTCGTAACGATAACATCTGTTCTTCATTTCCAACGAGCGGGGTGCATTTTTAATTGAATTCTTGACAAGTCCATAAAACGAAGGTTCTACTACTCAGTCGTTCCTATCATTAATAAATTATAATTATTTAGGGATGAATTCTCGATACTTTCGATACCACCGATACTTGAGAAGTGCCGGTATCGATCGATACCTCAACTAATGAATTCGATACTTTGATATTTTTAACACTAATATTTTTTTAAGAATAATCCCACGGTAGAATGTTATGTCTATAACTTGCATCTTAAAGATTCTTGAATTTGAATTTTATTCGTGGCCTTTAGTCATCTATGACTCAGGACAGAGTTAAAGTATAGTAAAGAAATACATTTGTATTTTAATTAACGTATTATTTAATACACTGAAGGACATTGTGAAAAAATTATCAAATATCAAGTATCGAAGGTTAGAAATAACTATCGGGAGTATCGAAAAATTCTGGTATCGACCCATCTCTAGTTGTTGAGACATAAAATTCTAGAAGAAATTCGTAACGGCTTAAGAAATACCGAGTACTGAATGAAAGCATACTCACACACAGAAAAGGAATAGAGACAGAAAAATGTTCGATTTTATCCCCATCATATATTTACTTTTTTTCACACTCTGTTTACGTTGAAAAAAAAATAAGCAGGGTAAGGAAAATACAAACAGTAATTCTCTGATTATAATACTGCGATGAAAAGATTCTTAAGTATTCAAAAGAAAATTACTTTGAAGGAAGTTTCCTGCTTTCATATGAAAAAGCCGACTGAAAAGATCGTGAGAAATTTCACTGTCCTTTAGTTCTTCGACGCCTGGCATTATCTCAGCACCTAAAAGAAGCTCCTCGTCTCAAGTTTCAGAGATAATAGTTGCATTCCTTTTTCATTGTCAATTTCCCTATTCCTTGCCTTACGGATCCTGTAAAACGACGTTCTTTTCGACAAATGTGCTGCTGACCTCAATATAAAACAAATAACTGAAAGCATTCGCAAGTTGCAGCTGCTTTCAGTAATTCACTACATCTTATGAATATCCAGCCACACATATCTATACAGGTAAACGCATACCGTCATCAAATAAGAAGACGCATAATTTGTACTATCGGTGAAATATGCCTGATGGGCAGAGAACGGACCCACGGCGGATACAATGTTGATTTTGTACGGTTTGAAACGAAATTAACCGCCAGCCCATCACTGACCTTTAAAAATACCATATATTAATACTTTGTTTCTTAATATTTTCGTGTGTGTGTGTGAGAGAGAGAGAGAGAAAGAAATTTGCCTGGTTGTACCTATAGTTTATTCCTCATATACCGACTGGCTCGAATGAGCGCAATCCTCAAAAGGGAAGCAGTCAGAAGTGACACAAAAAGCGAGACAGAAGCTGACTTGATCCCGATGGAGCGGGACTGTTCGTGTTCCTTAACAAAAACCTGTAACATCCAATCACTGAAAAGTATTTTTAGGTGGTACTGTTTGTTTTGTTATATATCTCAATATACTCTATTAAGTGAACGAAGTTTTAACTTTAACACTTTCAATTTCTAAAAAGAGGACTTCCATTCTTCTGTAAAATAACGTGGTAAAGGGTTTCGTATTTAAGATCAAATTATAAAAAAATATTGTAAATATTTTAGAAAAAAAAAATAATACAGTAGAACAGTTAAACAATAGAAAACGCTATATTTATATATTACTTTTAATTACACACGTACCATTTGCATTGTAGAACAACGTTAAAGAAAGTATCGAAGATCAGAAATAAGTATTGGTATCGAGCAATTCTAGTATCGACTGATCTTTATTATTATTATTATTGTAGTTGTAGTAGTAATAGGAGGAGGAGGAGGAGGAGGATGTGGTGATGGTAGTGGTGGTGGTCGTCGTCAGGGTTCGTACACTTACCATGCAACAAAACTCAAGGACTTTCAGGTCCATTTATATTATTTTCAAGGATCACTAAATATTCGAATTATGTATATGAAATCTTGAGATAGGAGCACACGAACTACACAAACACTATAGAAAATTAGTTCGTTTCGCAATAGCGTTTTCAACTGGTAGGAGAGGAAATGGACAGAGCGGACAGGTGCGGGACTGGTGTTAAGGAAACGCACTCTAATGAGCGCAATCCTCATTTATTAGAGAATTTTTCCTGCCATGTGGTTCTTTAGGGCCCATTCACCCATTTCCGAAACATTGAATACTTTAGAACACACACACCATTATTTTACTCTAAAATCGTTGTCACTAATTTTCTTCAGCCAATGAATATTCTTCATTTTGCAGCCATTACTCACTAAAATAGCAGTTTCCAGGCCTTTCAAACATAATCTGTATTATACTGCAACTCAAAGTTACACATGACCCGTACGGTACACCTGTTGCACACCATACTAAACATGCGCCTCAAAGAAGAACAATTCCCTCCCCGAAGCATCTCTAAACAAGTGAGTTGGACTCTTCCAGAATGTGAAGAGAAAATACGCGACCTTCTCTGGGAAACTTTCGTCCTTATAAACCAGCGCGAATTCACATCGAGAATGGCATGCACTTCGAGAAAACGTAACACGACGTAAAATTCGTAAATTATTAGCAACGAAAATAAAATATAAAATTATTTAATACAAATTTTCTGAAGGTCTTGATCCAAAGTAATAGAAATCAAGGACTTTCAAGCACCTCCAGAATTTAATAACGTAATTCAATGACTTTCAAGACCTTGGAAGTCTTTTCAAGGAAATGAAGGGCCCGTGCGAACCCTGAGGAGGAGGAGTACCAATAATTTCCTGTAATAATGGAATTTCCTTTCTTTAATTAAAACTGATAAACATGATCGTGAAAGAAAGCGAATGCAAAATTCAGAATTAACAACATCTTCCAAGCAGTTTTTAAAATACAAATATCAAATTCGTTCTAGCAACTCTTAACTCAATTATTAGTTTTCGTATCCACAGTTTTTTCAGTGTTCGAAAATCATAAGCCTATGGCGCCTTTACCTTTTCATAAGAGCTGACACCTGGTGACATATCAGATAGTTCTACGCTGGGATGGAACACACAGGTGTAACGGTAATACTGCGCTATGAATATTTAAATGGGGGTTTAAGTGAAGGAAGAGTTACACAAAGTTTTTTCTGACAGTTGTATTGGACAGTGCACGTGCTACGAATGGTACAGAAAATGCCTCAGTGGAAATCGTGATCTACCAAATGCGTGCAGAAGTGGTCAACCTTGAAACTATGAACGTGGCTTGTTATAAAAAACAGGCAGCATTCAATTTTGCGCGAACTAGCAGCACGTTCCATGATAAACATTGTACCAATCTCCGTATCCTTGCGTATACCTGTGAAGTGGGTACCCCATACATTGTCTCAGCAGCAGCTTCCAAGGCGGTTTCTCTCCTTGAAATGACGTATTCTTCAACTCTTGAGATGTTAACGAAACGACGGTGTAAGTTTTACTCCGGTTAGATTCAGTAGGAGGTACATGAAACACTTTGCACATACTTCCGGCATAGTGTCAATAACTTTCGAGTTCAGTTTTTCACATAACAACAGTACTTTACGTATGTTCGAATAATCGGAGAATTAAATGGATTTCACTTGACCAACAGCTTTTTTTTTAATTCTTGCTTCTGATTCACTGTGAATCAGCCATCTTTCCATTTGATCTTTACCATAGTTTCTTAGACCAACGGCACAGCATAATTATTTAAAATTCAGAATTAAGTTCTCATAGCTTTCAGTCTCCACTAAATAAACGGTTACGCTCATCGCTTGGTAATCAAAGGGTACAATCGGCGGTGGTTACATATTGAACATACAGGTTCGGAACCCACTTAAAATTGTAGGTCGTCAAATCCTTAGAATTTTAACATCACCTGTGTACGACAATACACAACCGCCATCGGCTCACCTTGCGTGGGTACCATCGGTTTACAAACCTTCCTTTGCATAGAACACTCATCATTAGTACAAAATAAAACTACATTTTTAACTTTAAACGTAAGGAAATACAGGATACTTACATAACGACTGCCGTGAGAACTACTCGACCAGAAGACCCGAACAGCCCCGACTGCGTTGAATCTATGGGCATACTTCTTTGTTCCCGCCTATAGTCTTTCAATATTTGCTTGGCAGCAAATACATCTGTAAGACAAAGGTAGTGATCATGCCTCCTACAAAAAAATTATTGAAATTACCAATCAATAAAAACGTGCTATTATTTTTCTCATATACAGAAGCTTACAGTAAATAGTCACCTTCGAGGAATAGTATTTTCGATGACAAGTAAAAAACAACACGACTTTTTTTTAAAAAGAAATCTGTAATAACAAATAGTGTAATTCTGGTAATAAGTAGATGAACAAAATTGTCCTATTTGAACAAAATTAATATTTCATATTCCTTGCCGTTACAGCACATTAAGACTACTTTTA
Organism: Lepisma saccharinum; assembly: GCA_022664845.1. Taxonomy (NCBI): domain Eukaryota; kingdom Metazoa; phylum Arthropoda; class Insecta; order Zygentoma; family Lepismatidae; genus Lepisma; species Lepisma saccharinum. The sequence continues at coordinate 58,427 of JAGDQP010003588.1, forward strand.
GTTTGCTTTAGCTTGAGGAAAAGAATGGAAAGGGGCAAAAGTCAATATTATAAGTACCATGCAGGTATAGCCTGGAGTGACTAAAATAAAATCCTCGAAAATCTGTGAGGAAGGTCTGCGTAAGTCGGACTCGAATCCGCAGTCTTCAGGCCCGTGATCCTAACCTCTAGATAACGACGACGATGATTGATTGATGATATTATAATAATAATAATAATAATAATAATAATAATAATAATAATAATAATAATAATAATGATGATGATGATGATGATGATGATGATGATGATGATGATGATGATGAT
>JAGDQP010003588.1:58831-92442 GCA_022664845.1 Lepisma saccharinum
ATAATAATAATAATAATAATAATAATAATAATAATAATAATAATAATAGCTTAAATGAATAATTTTATGGATTTCCACTTGGTATAATTGTCAGGGTATCTACCACTTGGCGAAAAATAAAATTCCCTGGCATTTTGGAATCCAAAGGTAAAAATCTTTAGTCTGATATCCCCAACAGCTGGAATGGTCAATGTAAATTTAAAAAGGTTATTGTGTATGGGTTTAACACTCAGCAAGTTTGTGCCGTAAGACTTATCGATGTTAATCGTTGAAATCCGAGATGTACTGTTACTTAACTACACTAGAGACTGCGTTTCTTCTTCCTTTACAATAGCATAATCCACCCACATATTCTGATCGTTATACAGATTTATAAAGACAACATATAAACACTATCTCTTTCATCGCATTAACGTGTTTCTATTAACAACGCATAAATAATAATGCCGATACATCAACTTATCTACATTTGAAGTTTTTTTTAATTGCATGATATCATGTCAGGAGATTATTTGGTGAAAAAAATAAATGGAAGAGCAGCTCACATTCGACAAAATACTGAATAAGGGTAAATATTCGCCATTTTCCTTGTTGATTGTCCTCCATGCCAATTAAATTAGAGATTAGCCCGTCACCGGGAAAAAGACGTTCTTTTCGATTAAAAGTGAATGGGCTGACTCGTAACAGGCTGAAACTACGTATTCAAAGTTAAGAGCACCCGCCTTAAGTCAGCATCTTAGTTCAGCCAGGTTTTTGTGCCATAGCACATGCTCCCCTCCTTAATGAATGTCCACCTTTAACTTACAGATCCGAAATCACGGGCTCCTGTTACAAAGAAGGCAGCTACAACTTGAGGATTCTCATTACATAAGAACATCTGCTATAGCAAATTAATTGATTTTCACCTGTTCAGTTTAATTAACTACCTAAGATATTAAAACAACCTTTTTTTAGCCCATAAAGTATGACGCCACAGCCCAGGCATTTAAAGTTCTTATCTAAAACACATTACAATTGTGTACTGATTCATTTCTTGATACATATTTTCAAGAATTACCCATTTTTGAAAATATTATGTTACTCGTCATTTATACGTTACTTTTATACGTCTTTCAAAAAGGGGAGTAAGAGTACTAAGACTTCTTAAAGTGGTTGATTTTCCAGGAAAAGAAAATTAATATGCCCTGACGTTTAAGAAAAATAAAATAATTCTACTTTTCCAGTTTCTCCACTTCAGCTTTTACCCTGACCCGTAGACACTCCAAATCCGATTGTGCATGTTTTAGCCATAATCAATTGTAATTATACGTATTATAAGGGTATTAATGCTATGCAATCGGGCAATATTATCAAAACTTTCCTAATTATTCACTTGAAAGCATAAAATCACAAGAAAACTTCAGTGGCCATAGATTACAAGCCGGTGAACAAAACCACATACCTATCGTAAATACCAAGAATGTCTTGAAAATATGCAACCACAGACGTGGTTTATGGTTACTTCCTCGGTTCAGAAGGTGTGCACTCTATCGCTGTTTCATCACAAGCAGTAATCGACTGTTCAAATGAAATGGAGCGCGGTAATCCTCCTGTATGATTATTACTATCCTTCACGAAAAGCACTGATTCATATTACGACAGTCCAGCACGTCAGGTCAATGTCACCACAATTTCCCAAGAACCATGACGTAGTCATTAGCAGTTGTACCTCGATCTTGATTCAAGATCATTGTTTATTCTTCAGAGCGTTGCACACTGAAATATTGGCCTTGACGACTTATGTTATTCTTGAAAACACACACTTCATAAAGATATCGTGAGCCTAATTCTAAAACCTCCTACCTACATATGTGTGAAGTAAGTTTCCTCACACTGTCAATAGATGGCAAGAGTTCTTGTTCAATTCAGATCAGGATTTGCGTCATAATATTGTAGATAGGAGGTTTTAGAATTAAACATGCGATAAATTGTATGCATGCACAACAAATACAGTTAATCTCTCTATACGTAGCAAACAATAAAATTGAACTTTACGTACTTGGAGTATAAAGGGCATCCACTCATTTAGCCAGGACGAATTCGCTGACTTTTGTTTCAGTCCTTAGAACGTTAATATAGTTTCTATCCGATGGAAGGCAATGTCAAACCACCACCGATTCACCTTGACGAAAGTTCTTCGGGATGCAAATCTAGCTCCGCGCAAAACATTCATAACCATCATAGTTTTGTAAACAATTAACATTAACTTTCCACTGAGGTCTCAATGTTTGCCGCGGAGAATCATTGAACGGAATAATAATACATGCATTCAAAGAACTAGAAACTTTAAACAAGAAAATCATTTAAATAAATAAATAACACTGAAAAATCTTACTTTGACGATAACGCATTCTTTCTACTTCTCTTTTAGTTATTTCTCGCAATAAAGCTTCCTTGGTTCCCCAGACTTCAAGAGCTCTGAAACATAAGAAATCTGTCTTGAAAATCATATTTGAATTGAAAATTTATATTAAGACATAGAATATCTCACCTACGCATAGTTAACAGCACAATGACACACACTGGCACAATGTTTGTAACAGTCACTCACATTCTTCATTATTTTTTACTATGATATATTCCAGAACCTTATTTTTTGTTTTATTAAGTATTATAATTTTGAATTATCTGCAAATTTTTACTGCATGTAACTTAACTGTTAGGATTTATAATGATTGTATTACGTTCAATTTTATTTTTTGACCGCAATATTTAATACAAACTTGACTTTCAAGGACGCTAGACGGACCATGCAGTTTATGTATTTAAAAATAAAACATTGGATTTACGTGTAATTATTTTTGAAGTAATTTTCTTTTATTGGGTCTGGGAAAAGTTCGTGGCGTTTCCCCGATAGATGGCGTCAATTGCAAATACCTCAGGAAACAGATCGCGCCGCCACCACTAAACGCTCGTTGGAAAGGTGATACTTCGAGCGTTACTGTGAGTGTATAAACAGCGAAAATGGTGCAGTGGTTGGAAAGTTGTTTGTGTGTGAAAATGGAGAACAGTAGTGTCAAATTGCGCTATATTTTGTAATATTATTACGACAAAGGGAAGAACGCTGCGCAGGTGTGTGAAAAAATTTGTGCTGTCTACGGAGAAGGTACTTTATCAAAATCTACTGCGCGGAAATGGTTCGCTCGCTTTCGTTCTGGTAATTTTGATGTGAAAGATGAGTCTGGTCGTCCAATCACTGAAAAAGCTGATGAAATTCTTAAAAAGGTCCAGCAAGATAAGCATATCAGCAGTGTTGATATTGGTATGGAGCTAGGTATCGACCACAAAACTGTGTTGAACCATTTACACAAAGCTGACTACAAAAAGAAGCTCGATGTATGGGTTCCGCATGAGTTGAGTGAGAAAAACAATCAACCGAATGAACATCTGCGATGCGCTGCTGAAACGCTATGAAAACGAGCCATTTCTCAAACGTGTCATACATAACCAGTGATGAAAAATGGATCACGTACGACAATCGGAAGCGTAAAAGATCGTGGAGAAAGGATGGTGAGCCGTCACAAGCGTTCGCGAAGCCCGGATTGACGCCGAACAAGGTGATGCTGTGTGTGTGGTGGGCCTGGAAGGAAATCATCCACCATGAGCTACTTCCAATTAGTCAGACGATTAATTCTCAACTCTACTGTGAACAACTAGAGAGATTACGCCAGGCAATTGAAAGAAAACGGCCCGAACTGAATAATAGAAAAGGTGTTATCTACCATTATGACAACGCCCGACCACATACTTCGTTGATGACCCGTCAAAAATTGCGCATCCACCGTATAGTCCAGACATAGCACCCTCGGACTATCACTTGTTCCGATCTCTGCAGAACTCTCTCAATGGAATTAAGCTGGTTTCACAAGAAGCCTGTGAAAACCACTTGATTCAAATTTTCAGCCAGAAACCATAGAAGTTCTTCACCGATGGCATCATGGCTCTACACGCAAAATGGCGAAACATTATCGATAATAATGGGGCATATTTGGTTTAAATAAATTCATTTGCACCCCAGCACAAAACCAGTTAAAGTTTACTAAAAACAACCACGAACTTTTTCCCAGGCAAAATATTTGTAGCAGTTTTCCAAAATTTTTCAATCGTTTCTTCCGCGACAATGGTTTAAGTATGTTATTTAATATGAAGAAGTTTAAATTGATGGAATATTGTTTTATAACCCACGGATAACGAACTATGGATGTTACTTATCATCCGTTTTTTTAAGGTAACTATTATTTTTCTTCGAAGGACTGACTTTTCGTTAGTGTCTTATCAAAAATCAACATCCTGGTGAAATCTCACAGCGGCCAGGTTTTTAATCTTACCAAATAAGAAGTCTTTGGAGAAACTTGTTACAGTGCATATACGAATTAATACCATACTTACGTATACGGTGTATTACTCTAATTATGTTGTTTTTCTTCCTTTTTTCACTAATTACACGATCTCACACCGTAGATAATCTTCGCGTGTTGACAACTATTGTTTATGTATGTATATGTACAAACTTGCAATAACAAAGACGCAATGCATCCAGATCAACAACAACAATCCTGATGTGACTGAACTATGAATGACACTGTCCCACTAGCCGCACTTCGCAAGAAAAGAAAAAAATATCTGACGAAAACTATTACATACTTGCATAACAACACGTATACATTTCTGACATCTCTCATTTATCAAAAAGTTAATACTGATGGACCCATCGTAACAGTCGCACTTAGCACCCTATTTACGTCTGATAATATGATACTACACCTTGAGCACTTTCCATACTAATTCTACGCATATTCGTGTTTCATGACGTCTGTATGTAAATTTTATGTATACTATATGGGAAGTACCTCTTTGAGCTTCGTACGTACTTCCTTTTCTGTGCAGCTTTTAAACTTGACTTCCTCAGTGTTCGTTTTGCCATTTACGTGTCCCTTTTACTTCAGGTCTTCAATTTGTAAGTTACATAAATTCGGAAAGATATTGAGTTATCCACATCAAAACTTAAGCGCGCTTATGTAAAGTACCCTGTGACGAGAAAATAAAATTCTTTTAAAATATTAATTTGCTTCCTTACAAAGAACATGATTTTCTATTACAGCATTACTTACATGGTTTAATTTGGAACATTTGACATATCAAGATGTCAGCAAGTAGCATATCATAATGCAACAGGCATACCGAACTTTGTGGCAAGGCAAGGATTAACGTTTATAAGAACCCAACAGGAACAAATTATTTTGGGGATCAGCTTTGTGACCATTCTTATGGTCACAGAAAAACTACCTAACTGGAATTTCTAGGGGAGTAAGCGAAGAGCACATCATTATTTTCCGTTTAAATTCCATAGGAATTTTTAAAATTGCCTTCAAATTAAAAAAAAAAAGTTGGATTCACTGATAAAAATCGTAGTCACAATAGCCGACTTGATAAAAATAAAGTCAGTATTTCAGGTTATCTAATCAAGCTTTATCAGACGAGTTACGATAGATTAAACTAACAGAGGTAGTAGTCCCCAGAGGCAGGAAAGAAGATTTATAGAATCGGTCAGAACATAAGGACCTTCAGTCAACCCATGTTCATGTCTAAACATCATCAACATCATCTGGCGGCCTGAGCCAAAGTTTTCTAAAGGTCTTAAATAGTTTTTTTTTTTAAACTCAACATCTAGAGGGAACCTTGTCCAGCCTTCTGTGGTTTTCTACCCAAACGTTGCCACTTTCTTCTCTCCCTGGGGTAGCTTAAGTACGTAAGCATTTAAGGGGGAAAAGGTTAAAGCTTTTGCCATGCCGAACAAGATTTCTTGTCGGAATCTTTCTGGCTGTGAGTCTCAATATTTGGTTAACCGCAAGTAGTAGGGGAGCCGAAGCTGGTTGTTAAGAGAACGTCTGGAGAATAAAAGAAAGACTACCTTCAAATCTACTGTGACTTCTAACTATGGTAGTTTCACTAAGTTTATACCTTTATCTTTTAGCTCAGTTGATACCTTCATCAGATCAGTTTATACCTTTATCGTATCCACGTGGATTTATTTCTTCTATATTCAATTCTAGATGGTGATGCATGAAGTTTATATTATGGAGTTACCTACAAATGTTTCTGAACTTTTATTTCCGAATATATACACACTGAAGCTGATTATAAGTAACAAAAAGTAAATATTAAAAACTAATAAATTAACATAAAATAATACAGATAATAAACCTTACTTCTCTTCTACATCCTTCCTCCAGTACACTGTAATTGGAGGTTCGTTCTCATAGGGTGAACGTCGCTTGGTCTTTCGTAGCCCCTCAAGATCAGCTGGCTTTAGAAGAAAATCAGACATTGCTCGCACCGGGGTTATAAAATTTCTTTCCAAGCTTGTTTTGGCCTCAGCCTCAAGAGTGACTCTCCTACGAGGAGGTTTCGAACCTATAATAAAAAGCAGACGTTTTTCAATATCCCCTTTGCTTTAAAAAGATATCACTATAACTAGAAAATGCTAAAATTGGAACAAAACTACAACTCAAGAAATTCCCTCTTTAGTCAATGTAAGGTTTTTTGTTCTTGCTTTTGATGCAAAGTTTCAAAGCAATCTTTAAATGTACACGTGGGGAAAAAATCTAGATCACCACTTGAACCATCTTACACCTTAAGCTAGCTGAACAATGAACAACCAAAAGCCCGAATAAGCAAAGAGTATAAAGCACATTTGCTCCAGCGATACGTATACTCTTTTTCAGTGATTAGGTGAGAGAAGTGGAACTGTTACATACAACTTAGACACTGAATTAAATATCTAAGTTCCCTAAAGAGAATGTTTTGTAAATAAACGATAATATTCAGTCAAACAACGCTTAGTTTCGGAGCTACAATCGTTCAAAATTAGTCCATCATCGTCAAAAATGACGTAATATCTCGACATATGAGATATGCTAGGTAGCCTTAGCAAATCTCAATCAAAGCTGTACTCAACGATTGTATTTGAGCAATGATTACGATTGATGAGTGTACCTTTGAAGAGTCTCCTTTCTAGTGCCAAGAGTACACATTTTTAAGAAAAGATGAACATAATAAACTTCCATCCTCGTATCATACGGAACTAATTCTTGAAGTATTGCCATGTATTTACGAAACAGCTCTACATACAAACGAATACTACGTATTTTCTTCCACGATTACATCGTAGCTTATTTTAAATACAGAATTTGACCGACAAACTTTGCGGGATAGTACATCAAAAACTAAGAAAAAGCCCTAGTCACCGGGCTGGAAATTCCATCGCGTTTCGGAGGGATAAGCTGCCAAAAGCGTAGGAAAATGAACTTTAGAGCGTCATATTTCCAATACAATTAACAGTAGTGGTGATATCATCAAAGACTTTAAACTTGCTTTATCCAAAAATACATATTCCAAAATTTTGCAACGGTTGCGCAAGGAACTCCCCAGGGGGATTTCCAGAAATGCTTTAAAGTAAAGGTAGGTCGAAAAGAGCATGAATAAGACGACCTTCCGTTTGAGTAAAGATGCCAAATCACTTATATCCAAAAGGTCAATGCCATTCTCTCTCTCCTAATAATACACAAATCAAACGTTTGGTGAATGTTTGTAATTCTTATTCCTGTTTGTTATGCATCCACGCATATTTGTAAGAAGTCCTTCCGCGAAGGAAATCTGTTAAAGATACCGACATGCCAAAATGAATTATTGTTACTTGCTGAAAAGTCGTCCTCCTCTCTCGTGGCTTCCAACGTAATTTTCGCTCCCCCCCCCCCCCCAACTGTTTGATTTATAACAATCTTTCATTTGCCAATCTTAATTAGAACCTTTGGAATCAATCAAGTCTTTTCTCGTTTTCCCTGATAAATTACAGAAAAAAAAATAACGTTTCTTTCCCTGAATTCCCTGATTGGTGGCAACCCTGTACTATTTATCCCTCCAAGTTCGTCGTCGAATCCTGTTACACCCTGTATATCTTTAAGTCAGAAGAGAATGCGCACATTTTCGTGATATTCTTTGTTCATCCTTGTTCCACAAAAAAAGAGCCCTGAATCTGTTGCCTTTTATTCGACGGGTCACCTAAAATCTGAAATAAAATAATACATTAATGTATGTAAGCACTATATCTTTCCAACTGACAAAATACTGCAAAACTAAAACAATTAGAACAGAGATTAAACAGCTATAAATAAATGAACACCAACCTTCTGCAACTTTCTGCGCTTGATCTTTTGGTTCGTCCTTTTTATCTGGAGCACAACCAAGAATTTTCGACCAGGCAATGGTCCTTGTAAATTGTAAAAATGATGCATGTTGCTTCAAATATCCAGAAAACTTTTTAGAACTTGGAATTTCTAGCTTCTGACTCCCACCTATTTGTTCTAAGCTCAATTGTCTCTTTGAACAACCTAGAAGAAAAGAATACATTTTATGGCATACCAACATCATATTACTCTGCAAATGTTAATTCAATTTCAGCAAATTTATTTGACGTTCTGTTACATAAATTTCGACGGTCTTCCAATCAAATAGTGATGATGTGTAACATTACTTATAATGAACAGCCACTCCCACATTAGTATCCTGCAAATCAGTTTACATGACCACAGGAAACGAGAACAAAATTTACTTTTGTCACCAAGAAAATGTTCGAATAAATACTTTTTGAAGGTCTACTCATCATGGACGGTGAAAAAAAATGTAAGAACTACAGCTGAGATATTTGACAGTCGTTCTCCAGAAAACGTATGCTGTAACGTCCCTACAATTCTGTTAAAAGTGTCCAGAAAAGGTAGAAAACGTATGTATTTTCATAGAATTGATCATTACGATTATATATAACGAAGGAATATGTTAAAAAATATTGATTTTGCAGTTTATTTTTAGGTTTGGGGCAAAACGTACCTAAAATGTCAACTGCGTGCAGTGTCCTTACCTCCACTTTCTTATAATGTTAAACCGCATAGTTAAGAAAATGTAAACTAAAAAAAAAAAAACATTCGAAATAAGGAGTTAACTCTCGCATATTTTTTAACATTTTAATCCAACTTTATGTATGCACATTTTGTCGGTGACAAGGAAAGAAACTTTTAACGTGATGTCAACTCCTCGTAGGTTTAGTTCCCACTTTGAATTTCTTCTTTCACAGACGGCACAAACGAGCTTCATTTTAGTATCCGTCTGGAAGGAAGGTGGTTTACCGTAGAAGTCTGTTCTTGAAAAGTGAATACATAGAGTTTATACTGAGGCTAAACTCGTTTTGTTAATTTTGTCACACAGAAATGGTCAACTCTGTGCTGCCATAAATTTGGCAACTAATATTCATTAAAATTTAAATTTACGAATATACATACATATATATATATATATATATATATATATATATATATATAAGGAGCCACAACCTTACGCAATCTGAAGCTGGCATCTTCTCTAAAGGACTTACTTTTTGTCCTTCCAAGCCGTACAACCACTTCTTGTTTTTAGTAAACTTTATTTTTATATGGGCCAGTCTAGTAACTTTGGACTTCGGCCCGTCACGATTCGCCTTTAGCTGTTAAAATTCACACATATGCCCCTGCCGAGACTCGAACTCGGGACCTTTGAGCCGATGACCTACCGCCGCAGACCGCTCGGCCACCCAGCCGGCAACACTTCCTGTTGTTAAAAGATATCCTTTCCTTTGCCCGCGGACTAAGATGGCGCTATTTTTGAGCCAGAAATCCACCTATTCCAGGCACACCTTCCATAAAGCTCCCTACTGGCCTTGAACGCTTCCGCCCTCCCTCAAACATGGACCCAACTCCACTTCCTAGCAACCGTCCCCTAGAACGTTACATCTCCTCCATTATCTCTGCCAGCACCAATAGTGAGTTCTCACATCAGATGGCCAATCCACCTAACCTAACCCATAACCAACGCAAAGCCCTAGTAGCGCAACGAGAGAATCATGACATAATGGTCCTCCCAGCGGACAAGGGGTCCACTACAGTAGTCTTAGACAAGGCTGACTACGTCCAGGAAGCTTACCGCCAACTATCCGATCCCAACACATACAAGCCCACCACCACAGACCTAACCTACACCCACAAACAGAAAATTTCAAATTTCATTACCGCTAATGGTCCTCGTGAGGGCATATCTGAAATGTCCATAAAGTACCTAATCCTGGACAGTCCACGTACCCCAACCTTTTACCTATTACCGAAGATCCACAAACCAGGTAAACCAGGCAGACCCATTGTAGCCAGCTATAATTCCCCTACTGAACGCATTTCCGCTCTCATTGACTCCTTCCTTCAACCACATGTTCAAGCGCTACATACGTGAAACCACCACTTCTTAGAAATCATCCGTAAATTACCGCCTCTTCCTTCTGACATACTGCTTTGCACCATAGATGTTACTTCCTTATATACCAACATTCCTCATGCCCATGGCCTAGCAGCTATGAATTCTTCCTTAACCAGAGACCTAAACCTCATAGCCCAGACACAGCTTTTCTTCTTAACCTGTCCAAACTAGTTCTCACATGTAACAACTTCACCTTTAACGACAGACACTACCTTCAGATTCGAGGCACAGCTATGAGTACGAGAATGGCACCTTCTTATGCTAATCTGTGTATGGGCAACCTCGAACATGATTTCCTACAAACTCAGTCCTTGGTCTCACTACTTTGGATGATATCCTGATGTTATGGACTCACGGTGAAACCAGTCTCATCACATTCCTAGAACAGCTGAACCAATTCCGTGTTTTCCAGTTCACTTGGTCAATCTCCAACAGAAGAGTCACATTCCTTGACGTGGACATCACTTTAGAAAACAACACCCTCAGTAATTCCGATCACATAAAACCTACCAACCACATGCAGTATTTACACTACTCGAGTTCCCACCCTTACCACACCAAGAAAGCGATTCCTTTCTCCCTTGCACTCAGAGGACAACGCCTGAATTCCACCACCTCTGCTGATGAAACTTACAACCAACGCCTCCAGGAGGCTCTAGTCAACCGAGGCTACCCTTCTAACCATGTAACCAAACAGATCCGCCCTGCATCCCCACACACTCAACCCACCGGCTCTAACCAGTTCCATCCTAAACTAACCAAGGTCAAACAAATCCCACACTCTTCAATGTGACCCAGACACAAGATCAATATTCCCCACCAAACCTAGATTAGTTTTTCAACATCCACCTAATCTTAAAAAACATCTTGGTCCTTACAAATCCCTCCTTGCCACTACACCAAACCGGCGCCCAGACACGCCAGAGACCCAGATGCAAGGTCTGCTCCATTTTCATCACTTCTCCCACAATCACTATCAATACTGCTAATGGTCGGTACACCCTCAATCCCAAGGGTACATGCCACACCTCTAATGTTATATACATCCTGCAAGTTCTATGATGCCTTTTATGTGGGAGAAACAAGTTGTGCTCTTAACATTCGAATTAATAACCATCGTCACTTCTGTACTATCAACAAATTGGATGCCTCAGTTTCCTTGCACACCGAGTCCTACAATACTAATTTTGATCTATCTTTCTTGGTTGTCATAATCCACATTTTACCCCTACGACCAGCAGCTCAACACGCCGTCTGTGGGAGAATGCCTTTATTCACGGTTTGAGCGCCAAAATAAAACCTGGGTTTAACCTTCAATAACTCTAAGCTCCCCTTTTCCTCTGCATTTTCAACACATTTCCATCCACGATCCCACCTTGTACTTACACGCTACACAGTTATTATTATTTCAACGCCTAAGGCTAAGTTTCAGTAGCAGAGGTGGTGGAATTCAGGCGTTGTCCTCTGAGTGCAAGGGAGAAAGGAATCGCTTTCTTGGTGTGATAAGGGTGGGAACTCGAGTAGTGTAAATACTGCATGTGGTGGGTAGGTTTTATGTGATCGGAATTACTGAGGGTGTTGTTTTCTAAAGTGATGTCCACGTCAAGGAATGTGACTCTTCTGTTGGAGATTGACCAAGTGAACTGGAAAACACGGAATTGGTTCAGCTGTTCTAGGAATGTGATGAGACTGGTTTCACCGTGAGTCCATAACATCAGGATATCATCCAAAGTAGTGAGGCCAAGGACTGAGTTTGTAGGAAATCATGTTCGAGGTTGCCCATACACAGATTAGCATAAGAAGGTGCCATTCTCGTACTCATAGCTGTGCCTCGAATCTGAAGGTAGTGTCTGTCGTTAAAGGTGAAGTTGTTACATGCTAGAACTAGGTTGGCCAGATTAAGAAGGAAAGTTGTGGTTAGAATATAAGGTTTGGGTGTCTGGTTAAGGAAGAATTCCAAAGCTGCTAACCTATGGGCATGAGGAATGTTAGTATACAAGGTTGAGGTTGATATATATACATATTGATATACCCTATTAAGTGAACGAAGTTTTAACTTTAACACTTGCACATTTTAAAAAGAGTACTTCCACTCTTCTGTAAAATTAAGTGGTGAAGAATTTGATATTTAAGATCAAATTATAAAGAATTATTTTAGAAAAAGATAATACAGAAGAACAATTAAACGATAGAAAACGCTCCACTTATATATACAGGGTAAGTCAAAATGATGGACCCGATTTCATAAATTTATTTTGTGAAATATTATGAACATATCTTAATGTGAGCTTCGCGCAAGGAAAGGCAAAAGTTCAAAGTTTAGTTGAGTTTAGTTTATGTCCCGCGTGGTTGCATTGTCTACCGCTACGCGGCGCTGGAAGCAGTTAACGAAAATGGCGCTGACTGGAGAGCAGAAATCGGTATGTGTGCTGGATTACCATGTAAACAACTCTGTGATGAGTGTTCAACGGCATTTCCGTACCAAGTATGGCAGAGACCCACCTACTGGAAAAACCATTCGTACGTGGTATGAAAAATTCAGAGATACGGGCTGCATCTGTAAGCGAAAATCGACTGGCCGTCCTTCAGCTGAGGAAGAGACAGTGGAACGTGTTCGCGCCAGTTTTGTGCGGAGTCCACAGAAGTCTACCTACCGGGCAGCGAGGGAACTTGAAATGCCACAGAAAACTGTATGGCGAATTCTGCGGAAACGTTTACAAATGAAATCCTATCGCTTGCAACTGCTACAAGCCTTAAGAGACACTGATTATGCTGCTCGAGCTTCTTTCTGTGCTGATTTTCTCATGTTAATGGAAGAGGATGGGTTCGCCGAAAGGTTACGTTACAGTGATGAAGCAGTGTTTCACCTTTCTGGGAATGTGATTAGACACAACGTAAGGATCTGGGGAACTGATAATCCCCACGCAGTTGTGGAACACCAACGCGATTCACCCAAGGTGAATGTGTTTTGTGCCATTTCCCCTGAAAAGATTTATGGGCCCTTTTTCTTCCTTGAACCTACTGTGACAGGACATGTTTTTCTTGATATGCTGCAACAATGGATCCTTCCACAGCTCGAAGAGGATAGTGCAGATTTCATTCTTCAATTGGATGGTGCCCCTCCGCATTACCATGGCAGCGTTCGGGATCATCTCAATGAGGCATTGCCACAGCGCTGGATAGGCCGTGCATCTTAGGAGGATCGAGTTCTCATTCGTTGGCCACCTCGTTCCCCTGATCTGACCCCGTGTGATTTCTTTTTGTGGGGTTTCATAAAGGATCGTGTATACGTACCACCACTTCCAACAACATTGGGTGACCTTCGCGCCCCCATCACAGCAGCCATTGCAGAGATTGACCGTGACACACTACACAAGGTTTGGCAGGAGATAGACTATCGGCTTGATGTGTGTCGTGTTACGCGAGGTGCTCACATAGAGCACTTGTGATGTGACTGAAAAAAACTTTGAGAGTTACCCTTCTTACCACATGTATTACATTCAGATATGTTCATTATATTTCACAAAATAAATTTATGAAATCGGGTACATCATTTTGACTTACCCTGTATTACTTTTCATTACATATGTACCATTTGAATTGTAGAATAATGTTGAAGGAAGTATCGAATATCGAATATCAGAAATAAGTATCGGTATCGATAAATTCTAGTATAGACGCATCTTTATTATTAATAATATTGTAGTACGTAGTAGTAGTAGTTGTTTACAAAAATGTCACTATCATGTTTGTGCGATTTATTTGTATGAGCATTATTAATATAAAGAAAATGTCAAACGTGTCACTAGTTAACAAAGTAAATGTTAAGTGAATGGACTGATTACATGACGTGTCTCAGTAAAAATAAATATATAATTAAAATTACATTAATCATACGCACAGAGAAATTTCTATAACAGTACAAGTTACACACAGATAAGCACTCGTAAAAATCAAATTAAAAAACATCGGAATTATCCATTACGTAAAAATTATTCACTGCACCGTAATAAAGTGATAACATCTAGAACTTACAACAGCGTGGAAAGAAAGCATTTTCCACAAGTGATTTCTGCTGTTGCCTAACAGCACTCTGAACAAGCACCTTTATAGAAAATAGTGACCTTGGCAACATCCTCCTGCAAGTGCCGTTTTTAGCATCTAGTCACCATTACGAAACCTGGAAAAACAAATTAAGAAACAAAATAATCTTTATAGGTAACAAAGCTCAAGCACTTGATCAATATTTAGTGAACAAGAATTTTTTTCTAAGACGTTTCCACGCTAAAAATAAGAACTGAGTGCATTTTTATGACCTAGTTCAAGGACTTTATGAAATAAGTTCATTATCAAAGATCTGCTCTTCCTAATAACAAACAATTAAGTAAATGCTTTTTCAAATTTCCTTCAGTCATAAGAAACTACTATACTGTAGTCATCACTGTTTGATAAGAGAACGGAACGGTTACGATACAAAACTAGAAAATTTCTTCTTTTCATCTTTTTTTAACTTTATATTTCGGGGTTTTATAGTCTTAAGGCTAGAGGCAGCCTAATCTTGAACTTCGGAATGGACAAGGTAGCGGCCAGGACATGTATGGAAGGTACTATGCCGGCATTCGTCTGATACGACTGAGGAAAACTGAGAAAACCTTGGTCAGGATAAACGGCATAGTTGGGACTTAAACCCGTGCCTTCTAATACTTAGACTATGCATTTTTATTTTAAAACGGAAAAGAAAAATGCGCGAAAATATTTTGATTTTATTCCATAAACACAGTGAATATGCCGTCGCTGTGATAATCTAATAGCAGAATACCCGGGCAAAAACTGCGAGATCCAAGTTGAAGGTTTGTTCATGACACATTTTTGTGTGTATTTTTCAACAATTACCATATACAAGATCATGTTGCAAAGGAAATTATTATGCCATTATCTTAATCACATTCACAAATCTGAGGGATAACGTTCTTCGACGGGCAGTCTGCCGGAACAGAGATGGGAAAGCCAGGGCTGAGCCAATGCACCATGGGTTTCACTCCTCTATGGAAAGGCTCACCTAAAATAACCGGAAGCAGGACTCGAAAATGCGACGCAAAAGCGGTATGATAAAGATCCTAGCCAATTTAAGTTTTTCGCTTGGGATGACTCCGTTCGAATTAATGGTCGCGAGATCAATAGAATGGGAAAGAAACAGTCTGAATATAAATGTAAACAAATCAAAAATTCTATATTTTAATCTTTCTCACCGATCATTTATATTTCCAACCATAGTAGTAAATGCTTTAAGTTTAGAATATACTTTCAAAAGTAAATTGTTAGGTGTAACTATGAACGAAAAGCTAAAATGGAATGATCACATTCTTGAACTTAATAAAAAAAAAAACTCAATGGTGTTTGTTTCATTATATATAGATTACAAGTTACAGTGTCTCGACAAACTCTGTTCTCATTATATTATGCAAAATTTTATGCTCTTATTAGCTTTGGAATAATATTTTGGGGGTGCATCACATATAAGTATAAATACTTTTCGTATCCCAAAGAAAGTTGTTAGAAGTATTTTTAACATGAGCCCGAGGCCATCACGTAAAGAAGTGTTTAAATCTCAAAATATTCTATCAGTTTCATGCCTATATATTCATAAGAGCGTAATATTTACAAAGAAAAATAATCACTTATTTACTTATACGACAAATATACATACTTATCATACACGACAAAAAAGAAACATATTTGTAGAAAGACAAAATTTCGCAACTACTCATTCTAGCGTTTACTTTTTGTGTACTAGGCTGTAAAATAAACTACCCAATTACCTAATGAATATTGACAATATTAATAAATTTAAATCTGAGCTATTCAGTATTGATAATGATAAATAAGGGTTATTATGCTGTCAATGATTGAGTGATGACTCATTATGCAATATGTAAATAGGTGATAATTTAAAGTGATGTAAATTGTACTTAATTTAAAATTAAATATCATTATGTCTCATGTATAGAGACAGTGACGTGTCTTATATATTACAGGTCACGACCTGTATGTACTACACAGACGAAAAAGTATCTAATCTAATCTAAACCATTCTCCGCTCAAGCGTTGCCACACTAACGATTACACATCTGGAGAGAACAACATAACTAGGAATAATACAAGCAAACAATGTGCACGCAAGTAATCTTTTCGCTAGGAAAGAGGAAAACACATCAATTTTATAAGGACTCACTGTTGCAACCGCTCCCTGGCTTCATATGATTTCAAAGGGTGTTGAGCACTCCTACTAGAAGTCAATGATAATACCGTCTATAACAAATGAAAACAATAATGCGCGCAAAGTTTGGTGGCCGCGTATTAATACACAAGGCAACTTAATGATAAATCTAAAAAAAAAAAAAAAAAAACTGCATTTAAACTAAAGCAAGCACGAGAAAGGAACTATCTCCACGATGGAAGAAACAAATGAGAAGAAAACAGATACAACGCAAGTGAGTAGAGAACTAATTCCCGTCGTTTCAAATTTCCATTCCTGCATGGTAACACGAAAACAATCAAACGTAACTTGTTCAAACTCTCTTTCTCACCTCGGCATACCGTCTGGGTTTCTGCTTAAATCCATTCCAGTGTGCAAAATTAACAGGGAAATATAAACCAGGTAACATTTTTTTAACAGTCTGTATATTATCAACTGATTTCTACCTAACGATACACGAGTGGTTGGTTATTGCTTGATTTGAAGTGAGATACAAATTAACTGTTCCCACCACTACCCGGACGCGTTTCTTAATGGCATCAACCAATCCACTATCACTGAAAAAGAAGTTATTGGTATTACCGTTAAGAGCAAATGAAAAGAGTAACGCGCCGAACATGAAGGAATTAAGATAATTACAAGTAGCTAGAGTAACTTCTTTTAGCAGAGGCACCTGAGTTTCAGACATAAATTCATGCTACATTTGAAACTCGCAACAACTGTTCTTTTCCCAACCCTTACCTCAAAACTTAAGGCGCTACAACTACAAACTGGTTTTACCTGCTTTTCTTCACTATCTGCACTCAACCATTTCTACAGTGCCGTGAAAATCGCTCTGCACTTCGCTTTTCACTGCTTTTGCCACTTGAACTTTTAGTAAACGTTTTCTTTTTTAATTATACATATACGTATTAGGAAATTTAATAAAATTAGTAACCATTGGTTAGGTTAGCAAAGTCACGTGTATATATATATATATATATATATATATATATATATATATGGTAATTGAATAAAACTTGTGTTCATTGGTTAGGTTAGGTGGGTCTTTTATTCATCAGGCGACTTTGTAGTTTTCTTTACCGCAAATTCAGAGAAACGTTAGAGAAAGGACGGAATTCTGAACTAAAAGCATTGTAACCAACACCTAGAACATGCTTTCACTGTCGGCACCACTGATGTCACCTTACATGTAAGTCCTTGTTTTTGAAAACTACTATGTTAAAATTCACCCCGTCTACATAATTTTACTTATTACACATTGCCGAATGAAAGATTATTATTCATTCTACCTGTAATCTTTCTATTTTCTAACACCCAATTAAATTATCTGTACTGAGGTAGTTAACGTTACGGGACAGATTTTTTTTTCTTAGTTATTATCACTATTAATTTAGCTGATATTGTGTTTTATATTAATTATCCCTGGCTAGGGCAACCAACTTTTTATAAAGCCAACCCGCAAGGTACAGTCTTCACAGCAAAAATAAAAAACTTTAAATCATATATATATATATAGAAACTAGTACAAAGGAAAGCCGGGAAGGCAATTTAAGACAAATGAAGGAGAAAAAAGAATTACTTACAGCTTACTAACGCATTGGATCACACATGTTCACATGTCCACATAAAAAAGTCACTATATTTCGTGTATTCACACTTTTTCAAGTAGAGAGCGAAGTTCACGTGTTAACAAAGTACAAGTTTGAAGAGCCAGTGGCGACACGTAGCGGACAAAACATCAAAACTGGAGAACAACTGACTGCTGTAGCGCGTAGATATCCGGAACTTGAAATAACAATAACTGTATAGCGTGTAAGTACAAGGTGGGATCGTGGGTCGAAATGTGTTGAAAATGTAGAGGAAAAGGGGAGCTTAGAGTTATTGAAGGTTAAGGCCAGGTTTTATTTTCGCGCTCAAACCGTGAATAAAGGCATTCTCCCACAGACGGCGTGTTGAGGTGCTGGTCGTAAAATGTGGATTATGGCAACCAAGATAGATAGATCAATCGTCACTTCTGTACTATCAACGAACCGGATGCCCCAGTTTCCTTGCACACCGAGACCCACAATATCAATTTTGATCTAAGCTTTTTTCTCCATCATCTGTCTTAAATTTACCTTTTATATCTATATATATATGAGCCTCCTGGGTAGCCTAGTCGGTAGCGGGCTCGACTTCAGTGCGAGCGGTCCCGGGTTCGATTCCCGGTGGAGGCTCAAAAATTTCTGTTAACACAGCATCGTATGGACAATTGGGGAATTGCTATGAATAACGGAAAGTGGCGATCACAGTTGAGAGCTTCGGCTATCCTCTCCCAACGTGTCTGATCAGCGTGGGAGCAGTAGACCAACTCCTCCCTCCGGGAGAGGCCTCATCCAGTAGTGGATTGAGTATGGCTGTGAATTATAAATTATACATATGGTGTTTCCATCTCAACTCAGGCAGGGGGTGTCTGATCACCCCTTTAATTTTGTTGAAAAAATATGTAAAACATGGTCCGAGCTAAAAATTTATAAAACATGTTCAAGGTAGAAATCCGGGAATCTGCTTCTACCAGACACTACCTACCATTTGGTTCATATGGTATAATTTTCAGAATATTTAAGGATGGGTTTTTTGAGATACTGTACTTAGAAAATGTCATATTCCTTCACTTCTGGCATTTTTGCTGACAAATGGTACGACATTTTAGCGTAATTTGTCATTTTTTTTCTGGTCATCCTGAACAATTACAGTTTTTACTAGGACGTTAGATAATATAATTTTGTCATTCAGAATTAAAAAAAAATAATGTCTCTAGCTTTTATAGTTTTGAAGCAGCATTCATTTCAAAATATGACGATTTACGTGTTTTTCATTGTCGCACAGAGCGGCCGATTCCAAGAAAAAGCTGGCCAAAAGTAAAAAACGCACGCGAATGATCTCAAAATATGTACGTTTTTTTGTGGGGGGGGGGGGAGCTGATTAGGAATCTGAGGTCAGAGTTGCAAAATGTAAACCCCTTCAATCCCTATTCGTGAAATAGCCTGTATATCACATTACAATCAAGATTAATATCATGTCCATGGATTTTTCGGTCGCTGATTACGAATTTGAAGTCAGAGATGCAAAATTTAACACCCTTAACAACATTTTTACATTTAAGCGGATACTTAAATGAAAATTGTTTTTAATGAAATATGATGATGATTTTTTTTAATAAATGATTCCTGATTGGATTTTGACATTTTGAATCAAAGATGGCGACTTTTTTTTAACATATTGTAATAGTTACCTAAAATACTCGTGATGACACATCTTTATGACAAATTTCGTTTCTCTAGCTGAAACGGTGTAGAAAATGGATTTTTGGGTACGCCATTTTGGATCTAAGATGGCGTCTTTGGAAACATTTTTAATATGTTTTTAACCTACAAGTGATCATGTACTGGTAAGGTTCTAGAATTCCGGCCCCCCTCCACCTCCAAAACTCCTTGTTATGAAAGTGCTTTTTATACTACTTGCAACGGACAATAATGTATTGCACCTGTAACGCTACAATGAAGTTAAATTGTAGCAGATAAATGCAGAGAACTAACATCTTATACAGCTTAATTCAATATTACAGCTACAATACATTATTCTCCGTGGCAAATTATTAAAAAAGAGCACTTTCATCACAAGAACCCTTGGGAAAATATGAGAACACACCAAAATAGCAAAACAAATCAACGTAAGATAAATTAAAACACAATACAGGATAGAACCAATTACAAAAGTTACTACCACTAAGACACCTTACCAAAATACACGTGATATAAAATTGTGCATTACAACCATTAATGGATTTAGTAGAGAGACCATGAGAGGTTAATAATTACTTTAAAAGTGGAAGCTATTCCGGGGTAATCTTAAGTGGTGATACAACTTACACATAACGAATCTACATAATCATAATTAAAACACATTCCAATTAGCATTTATTACCAAATTTATATATATATATATAAAAGTTCCCACCACTATGAAACCGTACAAAAATACACGTGGTATAAAACAGTAGCTACATTACAATTTACACTTAACAAATCTACGTAACCTAAATTAAAACACTAAAATATAAATCCAATTATTAAAGTTGTTTTACATAATAAAAAAAACATTAAAACAGAAAACCTTATTTAAATACAAAAACATCGGAACGTTCTTCATGGTATCTGCATCATAATGGTGCAGCTTAGATTACATTCATAAACAATGTATCAAAATGCTATACATGACTACAAAAAAAATAATAGAAATAACTTGTTATAGTTAATTTCTTTCTTTAATATTTTAACATGCAAATCAAATATTAAAGTGATAGCTATACTGACACTTTTGACTAGCTTGGAGGTAAAATGTAAACAAAACTAGTGAATACAGAGAGTACACTGTTGCTGTTGCATCAGTGATTCATGCCATTTAAAATTATACATTTATTAACATTTATAATCATAAATATCGACAAAACTGAGTAAACGCATCTGTAAGAAGTGAAATTCATCAAAATCAGGTAAGATTATTCTCTATATTTAATACTATTACAAGGGGACCTGCGTTCTAGAACCTTCACTCACGTACGTTCATATCTAATTTGGTGTTTCTAGCTCCTGCGGTTTAGGCTCTGCACTCTATACAATAGGTTTGGCGGTCATTTTGGATCCAAGATGGCGACTTTTCCTAATATTTCCCTAAACTACTCGTGATAATACACCTTTGTACCAAATTTCGTAGCTCTAGCTCAAACGGTGTGGAAAATGGATTTTTGGGTCCGCCATTTTAAAACGAATTAATAACAGAGAGGGCAGAAGTTTTTTTGTTTTATACTGAAGACTGACAGCGGAGCAACATAACCTTTTCATAATAGCATATCGTATTCTAACGCTTTCAATTAATAAAAATCAATAACAATTATAGTTTCACAAATGATTTATATTTGATAAATTATATCGTAACTTTTTTTTTTTTTTTTATTCTACGTACTTTCAGACGTTGATTCCATTTTATTTGATTATGATCAACTTCAATCTAATGTTTTTACCCAACTATCAACACGTGCGTCGTTTACTGCCTCAGTAACACAATCGACTCCAATCGAAAAAAGGTAGCTTTGAGACTCCCATTCTGGGACCGGTAAAAGGTAATAAACACTTTCATAAGTAATTTCTGAACATTACAGATGTACTGTAACCAACCCAACATGAAAAAAATTCCTAACTAGCAACTTTTTGTTTGGACTTTTCGCCAGCCTTTTTGGAATCGGTCGCACTGTGTCGTCTCGGGGAGAGGCAATTTTGAACGGGCCCTATATTTTTTTTTTTTCTTTCAATAATCCTTCATGTACCTTTCATGTTTCTAATAGGAGAAACTACCAATTTTTTTCAACAAAATTGGAGGAGGTGACCAGACACACTTTGGGTCTACCTGCTTGTTTTGAGATGGAAACCGACACACACACACACACACACACACATATATATATATATATATATATAATAATACACAGCCATATTCTATATATATATATATATATATATATATATATATATATATAAAGTGATTTAAAAGTCCGGCCCAATAGGGCAATTTCGTTATGCAGCGGGGTAAAACATTTGAAAAATTCGTGATAAAACATTACATGAAGAATTCAACTATTGTATTTGGGGAATCAGTGGAAGGAGGGGGGGGGACACGAAAATTTCAAATAGAAACTAGGGTAATTCTACATTTTTTGGAATACCCATTGAAAACAAAACAATTTTGGAGAAAACATTTTGTACAGCTACAATAGCAAAGAGTTACAGGAGCAATATTAGGTCACCAAAGTTGTCCATTGGCAATAACTCAAAATCTACTGGGAGTAGAACATTGAAATAAAATTTTAATGATAAAAGTTCATATGGAGAATTGATCTATCGAACTGGGGGATCAGTGACATATAGGGTGTAAGGGAAGTCAACTTGAAAATTTTAAATGGACACTGGGATCAATTATTATTCAGATGGAAACATTACTTAACTAAAGAATTTTCAAAGGAAAAACATTGTGATCATCGCAGCTTTTTGAGAGCATTAGTTGATTCAAAAGTCATTTGTGTGTGTTTTCATTTCAAGCACGCTCGACTAAAATGAACAAATTTTCCCTCTCTGTATAATTAACGGAGTATTCCTATAGTGCGGAACTTTAAAATCAACTGTAGCTCCCAAACAGCTGCGATGATCATGTTTTTATGAAAATTGAAGAGTAAATGGAAAGAATGGAGGGAAGGAGTCCATACAAAATGATTTCCAGTAAACCGCATTTTAAAGTCCAACTCTCAGATTTACTCCCATGTATTTGTTATTTTAGAAACGGCTGCAGCTTGCGAATTATTTGCACTTTTGCTTCGGAACTTTCCTAGCGTCACTGTTTAGTTCTGGTGAGGAGTGCAAATTCATTTTTTGTACAAAAAATAGACATGCCTCCTTCTTTCCCTGTACTCTTCAATTATATAGAATTAAGCAGACTAATGTTTCAATCTAAATAATAATTGATCCCAGTTTTCATTTCAATTTTCCCTTTCTTACACGTATTTCCTGTACGCCACTGATTCTCCAAAGACGATAGTTAAATTCCTAAACATGTGTATTTCTTCAGTCATTATTACATTCAATTTTAGTTTGAACAAAAGGTGGACTTTAGGCGTGCGGAAAAGGTCTGCCCGGGACGTTTGGTCACCCTATCCCTAGCTCACGCCTGCGAAATTACGACCGAAGTAATTAATGTAATGTCGCTTTTTCATGCTGATTATAGGCTGTGAAGCTAAAGCCATAAAAGTCGTTAAGAAGAAACAAATGAACTATTTTGAATCAAAATAACCGTGTATTGAGTCAGAAGAACCGTGTACGAGTTGAATTATAAGAGCCTAAAAAAACAACAGGAAATGTGGGGTAAATTGCGTTTTTTCACACAACTACAGCATATAATATCAATTCTAGTACAAGGGTAAAATTGATTTGTTAATTCCTTCTGTTAAAATAAGTGTATGTAACACATACCTCTCACAACGCAACCTCGTCAAAATTAGCAATTACTTTGTCGCACTACTTTTTATTATTATTATTATTTCAAGTTACTGTTCATTGTTCAATAACTGAATATTTGTGAAAATATATAATTATAGCCATACAATAAGAAAGAATAGTTAACATATATTTCTAGAATATCTCAAAGGTATAAATGCCAGAATTTTATACGTCTAACTTACCACACTATTAATTAATCAGCAATTCCTTTCACAAGGCACCCTACTTTTATAGTAATTCAAATCCTTCAAGCCACCAACATTCTATACGAAAACCGTCCATTCCTTCCTTCTTGTTTCAAAGTCGATATATAAAAATATCGACAATTACAACTAAACCG
This sequence comes from Lepisma saccharinum, assembly GCA_022664845.1. Lineage (NCBI taxonomy): Eukaryota > Metazoa > Arthropoda > Insecta > Zygentoma > Lepismatidae > Lepisma > Lepisma saccharinum. Next base: position 82,890 of record JAGDQP010003588.1, read on the forward strand.
TTGTGATAATTCAATGGTGTCAAAGTACATCACAGTGAACCATTAAACAAAGTATAGTGAGACATGTGAGTCCAAGACTCCAAGCGCAGGTCATTGGAATTAAAGGTGAGTCTACAATAGGTTTTCCCGTAACTTTCCTTCGCCGCCAGATGCATGTAGAGCGCCAGTAATTCACCGAAAAGGCACTTGACAGAAAAAAAAAGTCCATGTTTAGTCGATCTAATCTTAAAATTTTGACCAAAAATTTTTATTATTGCAAGCAGTTCACGGAAGCGGTACTTGACCGAAATGGTACTTGAACGAAAATGAATATTTCAATATTGGCGACATTTTAATAACATATAATGCTAGCTGCATTTGACTGAAAAATTAATAACAGTAACACGGCACTTGATCGAACCTTCAGTTCACAGAACATGCAGTTCGCCGAAAAATTCAAACGTCACTACGGCACTTGACCGAACCTTCAGTTCACCGAACATGCAGTTGATCGAAAAATTCAAACGTCACCCCGGCAGTTGACCTACTAGGCAGTTCACCGAACCAGCATTTCAGCGACAATGTCATCCTACAGACACTTCACCGAAACGGCAATTGGCCGAAAAAGTACGAGGTCTTGGTTGAAGTTGACCGAATCGATTGAAATGAACGTTTCATTTGGGTGCATTCTAACCCCTTTCCGAATTCAATGGTCCTCCGTTCTGCTACGTCCCGTTCACTTCCATTTTGCACACTTATCCGAATTAAATAGGTGTTTAAAATTTTGACCACAGATGTCACCCAAGTCTGTAAACAGCTGAAAACCCTCCGCGCGTAATGTGAGTGAGTATTGGGCAATGCGAAGTCAAGGTAGTTTGATGCAAAGTGAATAAGGCAAAAAGTAACATGAATGAAGATAGATGTAGGCGTACAATTCCCATACTTGTAGGTATTCGACATAATTATATTAAATAACAACAGACGAAGACTGATAGCTATTCGAAGGATGATCACAATTCTGCAGGTTATTCTGAAAATTTTTGCATGACAAGTGCGTCTCATGAGCTATGAATGACAAAATAATGTTAAACCAGGATCTAAGAATAACCACCCAAGTCGTGAGCCTTGACAGCGTTACGCATTTTAAGTTCTAAAAACGCTTTAAATAATTATAATAGTTCTTAATCTTAGTATTCGTAATAAACTACTCATATGCAAGTTCGTCGCCAGGAATTTTCCCAAGAATGGGAAAATCAGGATATTTATATATATATATATATATATATATATATATATATATATATATATATTGTGTGTGTGTGTGCGTGTCACTGTCACAGATATGGGATAAATTTGCAGATGAATCATGAAGAGGAGCAATTTAAACTCAATTATTTATTTATTACGTACTATTAGAGAACATTCATTAGACTACAGTTTACTATTTTCTTAAGACAAGGTAAAATTAATTTATGGGTGTAAAATTTTATTAAACATCGTTTTCTGGTTAGTTATAGTTTTCTCCTTTTAGTAGCGCTATCGTTTGTAATGGCAAAGCAAGAAGTACACAGCAAGATATGACTGTGTTAACACTTTTTGGTATCTCACGGCGACCATCACTTGTTTGTGTTAAATCAATACAACAAAATGCTATTGATTTCGGCGATTCAACACAATGGACGTGCTTTTAATGCTGATTCAACATAATATTAGTACTATCATAGTGTTGAATCGCCGAAATCACACAACAAACGGTGTTAACAAAAAAAATTGTGGTCTCCTCGGGACACCGGAAACTGTTTCATTAACACAATCAATTTTTCCAGTGTACCACATTCTCCATTTGTGGAAAGGTGGAAATTCCCAGTTAGCCATAGATACTTCCGTAAAACATCTTTCCTTCCGACTTTCTAGGGGAGAACTTACTAATAGTTTGCTGAACGATATAAAAATAATCTCAAACATAAAATAAAATTGAAGTCATCATAATTTTCAAATTAACTTATTGGAATCTGAACTCAGAACACAGTACAAAATTGTTAACAGTAACTTCTCAGTAACGCCGGACACTAACACTAATCCAATTGGGAAAATCTAACCAATAATATTATTTTCACAGTGCGAAGTTGAAATTATTCAATGATCATGAAGATATATCACTCAAAACATGGTACAATATCGATAACATAATGTAAAATCAAATCTTAAACTATTAAAATACTTACATTCAAATACTTCGGCATGGTCATTTATTTTAAACTTGCAACACGTGATCAATTCTATATATTTGTCCCAACTCTCAAGTGAAGAAGGAATTTTGGCATGCAATATGCCGCTCTGTTTTCTTTTCAACATGGCAGCAGCGCGCAACCGAACGCAGGGTCAAGTGACCATCTGGTCCTCCGTTGCTCCGTTCACTTCAATGCTCCGTCGAAGAGGGAATTCGGATAACCATCGACGGAGCAAGGGTACGGATCGGAGCATAAAGTGCCAATTCGGAAAGGGGGTAAATTCACTCCTATTTCCTTTCCTATCGGAAAGTCGGTCATCTTCAGCACTGTTCATATAACGTCTTCTCCTTTCCTTGTGCCCTTTTTTGCCTCCTTCGACCAAGGATACATTCCATACATCCTTCGTGGCCTTTAGCGTTCAATTGTTTCATGTAGAATCTAGTGCAACATATGAATTGACGGATGAAGAAATGAATTGGGCCTAACAACGAGGAAGAGGGGTGGAAACGATCTCGCGTGGGAACTGGTGGTGTTGGAAGGGTAGTCCCGCACGATTAGCATCTTCCCTTCCGTTGTTCCTTCCATTGTATCAATGGAGTTAGTCGTTCCTTTCATTCTTTGTTTATTCTTTCGTGGTATTTTGGATGTTCTGTTCAAAATTATATTCTGGTAAAAAAAAACGATAGAAACCATGCATGACCCATCCTTTACTTTACACCCCGCAAACTGAAAGTACTACCGGAATCCTTGCGCTGTACCAACTGAGCTACGGCCGCTTCGTGTTTTACAGAATTTTTCGAGCCTAGCCACGGGACAATGGTGACCAGTATCCATCTTATATACATAAATAATGACAGTTGCAGCTGTATTCCGCCATCAAAACATTCGTATATTCAGGATGATTCTTCTTGTTCGTATTATTTACTTAACACACTATATAAATTGTTCTATTGAGGAATAGAAGATGTCACAAAATTGATTTCAAACACATAACTTAGTCGTATACCCAGTCCAACGAGCCCTATATGAACGCCGTGGTCACGCTACCCGACCGCTTGGCATCCGAGCATCAGAGTTGTTGGAGAATCTGAATGCAGACCGAACAACAGTCTGCCCAGTCCGTTTTCAGTCTCCGTCCTCCGTGGACACTTGCCCGCCCACGGATTGATATATCTTTCTTTATCAACACTAAACAAATCGGAGACATCTATGATTGAGTTCCAGCAACGTCTTCGTGAGATGCAGAGTAAGTACCCGAATTTTATTTCTTTTTTACCGATGGGTCCAAATCAGATGAATATGTTGAATGCGCGTTTGTTGTAGATGGGGAAGCCCGAAAATTTTGTCTTAATCCCAAAGCGAGTAATTTTACTATTGCTCTTTTAAAGGCTTTGGATTTTATTCTCGTTCGTGGTGTCAATCGCATCCTTGTTTGTACAGATTCGCTCAATGTTGTTCAAAGCCTCGGCAATATGTATTCTAAGCATCCGCTCGTGCAAGATATCCTATGTAAGATGTAGCAATGTTACCACGTTTTATCCATCCTGGTTATCATTTTGGAGAGGGTTGATTTTGACATGTACATGGGGGCCGGAGTACGTAGCTTGTACCGTGAGTTTATACATGAGCTTAGTAGTATAGTTTAACTGCTGAAAAATGTGTGGCCTGAGAAATGGATGAATGTTTTGTAGTGTTAGGCAGAAGAAACGAATCATATCTTCGGCCGTAACTGGTTCCCTGAGAGAATTGTTGTTGGTGACCCGAGGATCCGGTGTTCAAACAGGAACTACTAATTCCGGTGTTGTAGGGTTTGCTGTAGGTTTGGCTTTGCACTTTGCGCTGTACAATGCGTGTTCCTCAGTACGTGTTGCACATTTTGATGGCTGGTTACCATTTGGGCAGTTTTCGTAGCGTGGTCTTGGCTACAGTAACCGCACTTCGGTGTATTTGGACTTTTGGCTGTGGTGTGTTCATTATAGCTCTGGCATCGTTCGCATCTTACCGGTAGAGGAGGTTTTTTGTTTGATGATTCGGCCCTGTGGCGTTTTCTATATATGTAGGCTCCTTGCTGGAGTAGAAGATCAATAAGTTGCTGGTCAGATACAGATAAAGATACATTTTATTAACAATAATATAGAATTTACAGATTACATAAATTTAGGTGGAACCGAGCAAATGCTGTTTATGGTTCCTCCTCTCAATAATTGTTAATTTCTTACAAAAATAGCGAAAAAATATAGTGATTATATATTTTTTAGTAATGTAATGATATGAATGATTCTACAAAAACGACAAATAAGTTGGTTAAATAATTAAATGTAAACATCTCTGAAGATTATAATTATATAAAAATTGCATGACGTTATACTAAATAAAATGTATTATTTTTACAATTCGGTCTGCTTTTCTTGTAGAAAGTTGTTCACTTGTTTTCTGAATGCTTTATAAGTTGTTGCTGTTCTTATGTTCGAGGGTAAGGAATTCCAAACACTAATACTACTAAATGTGAGGCTTCGTAATCCATAGTTCAAACGTTGTCTAGGTATTGTTAACTGATTGTTTGTTATTGCTCTTGTTCTTATTGGGTGTGTTAAAGCTGTTACTCGGCATGATAATAAAGTAACATTGTTATTGAGTATCCTGTACATTAGGCAACTTAGTCTATATCAATAAAGTTCCTCTAGCGTCTTTATTTGAAGCTCTTCAAATAGAGGACGCGTATGCGCCAGAAAGTCTGCAGCTTTGATTATTCTAATTGCTCTCTTTTGCAATGCAAATAATTTTCGCTTGTATTGTTTACTTAAGTTCCCATACCATGATTCAATGTTATACGAAAGGTATGGGTGTACAAAAGCATAATAATATATCTTAGTAACATTTTCGGGAAACATCCGAGATATTTTGAAGAGTAAACCAATGTGTAGTGACGCTTTTTTGCTTATTTCTATAAAAAAAATTCCCATGTGAAATATTCGTCGAACCATGTACGTAGATACTTTGTATTTGGAACTGTGAGTATGTTTTCGGAATTGATAGAAATCGAATAGTATTTAATATTTTCTGTTTTATGAATGTTTCTGAAATATACGCATTTTGTTTTTGCGATATTCAACGTTAATTTATTAATTTTGAACCATTGCTCTAATTTTCGTAAGTCGTTATTAATTGCCTTTTGCAATAAATCAAGTATGGATCCTTTCTTGAATATAATTGTGTCATTTGCAAATAACAGACACTTTGATTCACTTAAAATTTCCGGCAAATCATTAATATATAACAAAAATAGTAGCGGTCCTAAGACAGATCCCTGTAGTATTCCACAATTTACTGCTTTTAAGTTTGATGTTGCCTTATTAACAAGTGTATTGCTTTCGATTTTTCAGATAACTTTTGAAGAGATCGTAAGCAATACCACGTATTCCATAACTATATAGCTTCTGAAGCAGTATCTTATGATTTACCGTATCGAATGCTTTCTTTAGATCTATGAATACCCTATTACGTACATGCTCTCATCAAGGGCTTCAGAGATGTAATTTGAGAGATTACTGACAGTAAGTTGGGTACATTTGTTTTTCTGAAATCCATATTGTTCTTGATTTATAATCTTGTGATTATCAATGAAACTCGTCATTCTTGAACATATAGCTTTTTCAAACACTTTGCTTAATGTAGGGAGAGTAGATATAGGCCGATAATTAGATTTATTTTTGTTATTTCCGCCCTTGAAAACTGGTATTATTTTAGATATTTTTAGTGAATCGGGAAAGCGCCCGGTAAGAAACATTAAATTAACTGTATGGTTTAGTCGTACCCCACACTTGTTTTGTTTGCCAATGCTTTTATAATGTTACAAATTTCAATTTCCCTTGCTGGATTAAGAAACAATGTTGCTTGTTTCATTTTCAATCTATGTCCTATATCATCATTCGTTATATTTATTTTAACTGCTAAGTCTTCCCCAATACCCGTGAAGTATGTGTTGAATTCTTTCGCGATATTTTGTGGATCCGTAATGAGTTGGCCACATTCCTTTTCAATGTTAATGTCACTATTTTCTACCGTTTTCTTAAGATTTATTGCCTGTTTCATGATGTTCCATTTTTCCTTAGTGTTAGTTCCCATTTGCAACATGGCATTTATGTAGTAGTCATTTTTAGCTTTTTCTATAACTGTCTTTAATGTCTTCTGGTATTGTTTATATTTGTCACGAAGGTGTAAGTTAAATGAATCTTTTAACTATTCTGGTGTGAGTATTCTTACTAGGTAAGTGGGGCCATCCTTGCAAAGAATGCGGAGGTATTTCTCTACAGGAGCATCCTCACTATGTAGTTCATTATAGATTTCTTCTTCAGTCCATGTTGGGTCTACCCCTTTGATGACAACGGACTGCATGGGTGGTTTGCGTGGTGGAGGAGGTACTCTAGCTTTACATGGTGACAGAGCTTCCATCGTAGCTGTTTTCCCAAAGATCTCGTAAGTGGCCTTGTTTCGAATCAATCTGTATAAATCAAGATTTCTTGATTTTAGTATTAAGCCATTTCTGGTGAATACTATTTCATGTATATCTGCACGTGGTACGTACTTGACTAGCTGCTCGAATACAGTTTTTGCGGTTCTGAAACGTGGTTCAAAGTTTTTAAGCAATAAGTTGAAAAGTTCTTCATTCTTTGCATTAGTTTTGTGTCTGTTGTCCGTGTTGTTCGGAGTAGTATCAGTTTGTCCAGGTTGTTCAGTGCTTGAAGTTGTAGCTTGACCTTTAGAATTGTTGTCAGTGTTAGTAGCGTCAATTGACTTTTCGGATCTGGAGAATGACTTCTCAGAAAATGGAGATCTGGACCTAGGTCGTTTCTCATCTATTGTTGTTTCGTCGGTAGGTGGCGACTTCTGGCGGCTGCGTCGCGAAGAAGCACGTTGATCTTTTGCCATAGCTTTAGTTCCTGGTCCTCTGACTACTGATTTTGGTAATTTATGCATTTTGTACCTTCGTGAATAGCTGTGGTCGGCGAAAAAAAAATCGATCAAAATTTCCCAGTTCAAGCCCTTATCCGTCGCTAAAGTCGTCAACCCTACAAACCAAATCCCCCCCAAAAAATCCCTATGTCGTTCCCAGTGAAGTAGTATATTACCTTAAATTTATCTAAGTACCATTTTTTAACTGATGGTCTGCATGCAGCGTACAAGTAAGTAAGTAGTTAACCTAGAGTACCGTTTTTTAACTGGTAGTCCGCACCCAGCGTACAAGTAAATAAGTAGTTAACCTAGAGTACCGTTTTTCAACTGGTGGTCTGCACCCAGCATACAAGTAAATAAGTAGTTAACCTAAAGTACCGTTTTTCAACTGGTGGTCTGCACCCAGCGTACAAGTAAATAAGTAGTTAACCTAGAGTACCGTTTTTCAACTGGTGGTCTGCACCCAGCGTGCAAGTAAATAAGTAGTTAAACTAGAGTACCGTTTTTCAACTGGTGGTCTGCACCCAGCGTACAAGTAAATAAGTAGTTAACCTAGAGCACAGTTTTTCGACTGGTGACTCACCCAGCGTGCAGAGAAGTCGTTATGCTTATTTATCCTGGCGCATATACCAGAAGTCTGATGACTTTTTGCGTTCGAAAAACTCAGAATAACTTTCACCAGTGGCGGTTTTTCAGATGAAGTTGGTGAAGCTGTACTTCACCTATTAATTTATTTCTGCATTAATTAAATAAAGAAAACACAAGTTTCAAAAGTACTGAAATAAATATCATAAAAATGCCAGCAAGAATAACACCAACTCGCTTTATTATAGTTTTGCCTACAAGTAATTCACAATACTGACGCTAGAAGGCGCCATCCGTCTTGCAAAGTAGGCTCCTTTGGTTTCTCAGCAAGAGGAAGGAAGGAAGGAAGGAAAGGAAGCATTTAGGATTGTCCCTAGCTATCTTTTTTCTACTGACCTTGAGCCCTGAGCGGAAGCGAGGTCCACTATTTGTAGCAGAAGGTGAACTTCTGGGTCAGACCATTCTGACCAATCAGAAGCGTCCTGGAACTTAGCGTTGGCAGAGACCTACTCCTTTCTTCTCTACTCTGTGGCACCTGTGAAGTTCTCTCTTGCTCTTTCCAAAAGAGATTCACTGCCCAACGCATAGTGAGATACTGGAATTGTTTTCTCAAAATCCCACCTTAGCAGCACTATGAATGGTTGCGACAGGGCTGGAAACTACATGATAATTACCACGGTCATAAGGAACTTCATCGTCTGTACGATGTATAATCCAGATTTTACTACTAGAAAATATATAGTAAATTTCATGCTTAGCATCTTAGCTGAAGTATGTACGATCTTAAAACCTAATAAGTTGATCTATCATCTCGCTTTTAAGATAAAAAGAGGGGAAAAATTCAAACGCATGTTGCGGACGAACTAGAAAAATTTCAACGTAAATATAACTATCCAGTCGCTGAAGTCTTCTCACTCAGTGTTGAATGCAGAGAATTCAGGAGGTGTGTGTGTGGGGGGGGGGAATTGCGCTAAAAGAGGAATTTTACTTTCAAGAACAATATTTTACCTTTTTCTATTGCTCATAACAAACTCCCTGGAGAATTTTGAAGCTCCAATGAGAATTTCTCTCGACACACCCTCTAGGTTAATCATTAGTACCATCAGATGTAATTATTATACACGCATATGGGATTGAGCCTATGTCGAAGCCAAGTACTCACCTTTGGTATTGGGGTCGTCGGATCGATTACTGCTCATGCTATGTGGGCTTTGTGGTGAACAAACACCGTGTGCGTGGGTTTTCTCGAAGTGCTCCTGTTTCCTCCCACTTTCTTCATTCCACCAATTCATCCCATCATCATCCATACGCCCTGAGCCATAGTTGTAAAGGCCTTAAAATGAATTTTAAAAATCGAAGCAAAGTATGGGAGTTAATCTGTTCATCAAATGTTAAAGCCACAATTTTCCACTTAAATGGAAAAAGAAAAATATATCCTCGTCATAATCCGGAGCATACACAAATTTGATAAATGACATAAATATTTATATTAGCTTTATATTAGTGACAAATATTTATATTAGCTTTATATTCGTGACAAATATTTATATTAGCTTTATATTAGTGACATAAATATTTATATTTATAAAGCTTTATGTATATTAATTGGTCGCATCTTCACTATTAGGTTTCAAAGACGGCTTAAAAATCTCTGTTGGTGATAAAATGATCGTGTAAGTTTATATTGCAGATACATGCATTGATTATTTATACGAAGAAAATTTTAATATCAAAGTAGTATAACAACAGCCCTGCACTCCATGATTTAATTACGTATTAATTAAACACGTCCTTGTAGCTTGAAT
>JAGDQP010003589.1:0-92434 GCA_022664845.1 Lepisma saccharinum
TTTTTTTTTTTTTTTAACTTGATAAATCCATTATAGGCTACAGTACTTCGATTTTAAATAAATCGGCTATACATCCGAACTATGCGTTAAAACTTTATAATAGCAAGACTTTTATCATGATTTGACAGGTTAACATTCCACGTTAGCAAATGGGCACAGTATCCAGTATTGAACCCATATCCAGAGTAGAGACGTTATCATTTCAACGAAGTTTTAACCAGGTTCCAGGAAACTTAAACCTTTCAAAAAATAAAATGTTAATCTTTTAAATAGTATTCCGTTTACCACTCTTTACATAAGAAGCGTTTAAATTATATCTACGTGTATGAGTAAAGGGAGAGAAAAACGTCTCATTGTAACTACACATTTAACCAGAAAGTGGAGTGACACTCATCCTAAACGGATTTTCAATTTTTACAGTGTAGGATTGCATATTACAAAACAAATGGCTGAGATGTGACATAAAGATGTCGTGGAAGATAAACCTTAACTAAAGCAAAAAGTGATGGATGAGTTTGTTCTAAATTGTCCTTTAGTCATGTAAGGAAAATATCTATATATCTTTTAATACTAATTATTTTTAAAAAAATCTTAAAAGAGATTCATACTCTTCTAAAAAGTACTCTTGCTTTTCTTGTCTTGTTTTCCTTTTTATTATTCTCAAAAATCTCATTTTGTAACATCATTCCATTGGACTTTAGTTTTATGCAAAAGTAATTGGCAATTCTAAAAGGTTATTCAAGTTATTACACGGATCAGTGCGGTGGATTTTAAAAAATGAAAAAGAAAAAAAATCCTCAAACGCTACTCAAGTGCAGTCTCTGTCATCAGTAAGCTTCCTGACATCTAGCGGTGAAGTCTCAAAGTTTTTGGTCTTCGCTGGTGGTTGCCCAGACAATGGAGATTCACGTAATGGCAGACTTAATTTCGATAGCTCATTGGAAAGAGCTCAATAATAGTTTTTCTTCTTTTTTTTTTTTAGTGCTTGCCATGCGCAATTAGCGAAGAATCTACATATAGAAATGAATAAAGGGACACTTATTTCTCAAGAACCATACATAGGATGGACAAGGTCAATGACTCATACAATTACATATGGTCTGTAGATTATAGCAAAAATACAATATCATGTCTAAGTCACCGCTAGGCTGAGCTATGGGGGTGCAAGGTCCCCATAAGAAATACATGTGGAATGGAGTGTCGTTCTATCAATAATTGAAAACTACTAATATTAGTGTTCATTCCATACTTTTCGGGGTCGCTGAGATGAATAGTGATAGTTTCAATACTTTACAAGCTCAAGTTCATCCCCCACCCCAGGGGCTGGGGGTGGAAAGGGGTGATATTTTAAAAATAAACGAAGACGATCAATATAATTGTCGAATTCATAGTTTTGAAGGTCGCTGAGTTCAACACTAACACTAACACTTTCGATATCCTTAAGGTCCAAATTAAGACCCCACCCCACGGGGGGGGGTGGATAGGCGTGACATTTTAAAATATATATATATATATATATGAGCTCCTGCGTAGCCTAGTCGGTAGCGCGCTCGACTTCAATGCGAGCGGTCCCGGGTTCGATTCCCGGTGGGGGCTCAAAATTTCGGTGTTGACCCAGCGTCGTGAGGACAATTGGGGAGCTGCTGTGAATAAAAGACAGTGGCGATCACAGTGAGAGCTTCGGCTCTCCTCTCCCAACCCGTCTGGTCAGCGTGGGAGCAGTAGACCAACTCCTCCCTTCGGGGAGAGGCCTCATCCACTAGTGGATTTATATTATGTCTGTCCACTAGTGGCTGTGATTTATTATATATATATATATTTGGTTAACGTGAGTAGGAGTTTTCGAGTGTTTATGTGATTTCCCTTCTCTGAATACGTTCTAAAATCTTTTAGTCCAGGCCCCCCTATCGCAATTTATTTATGACCTTTAGGCATCTATAGCTCAGGTCGGGATAGAGTAGTGGAAACGATGTGGGACAGAGTCGACCACAGCCTAAGTAGAAGGTATCATCCCGACCTTTGCCTGGTGTGACTGAGGAAAATCCCTGGAGAAGCAACAGGATAACCGACCACTTTTATCGAACACAGGACCTTCCGAATGATAAGCTAACGCTCTAATAACAGCTAAGGTAACACGGTCTTTCACCTACGAACCTATTGTTATACACACCCTTTGCGAAAACTTTGTATTCAACCTGAGAAACTAAATTAAATGTTTGTACTGGTGAATTCGGATTTTGTGTTCATGAAGCATATGTATAAAGCCGGCCTTTCATGAACGCGATAACCGCGTGCTTTTCTTGTGATTTCTATGAGTAGCGAGTAGAAATACTTAAACATGTATTTCAATTGGCTACTCAGGCAAATCACAAGAACAGTACGTGACTAGCTTGTACATGAAAAGCCGGCCTAATTCCAAAGCGCTCTAATTCTAATATGTTGAACATGCCTATAAAAGTACAAGGGAGAATCGTTTAGAAATTAATACCATTATTGAGGAATATTTTCTTTTTTAAAAGAAATGGTCTACATTGTGATGGAACTTAGGCTAAGCGCATTACAAAAAGTTATCCTAGATGAGGATCGGACCCAGGTCTTCCACACAATAAGCCGGCACTCTAAAGCCTAGACCATGGATGTCGCGTAAGGCAACTGATTTTGAAAATATATTTAGAGCACACTACTCTGAATAGGTACGTAAAGATGGAACTGAATCCACGAAAATAACTGGATCAGTGAACAATAAGTACTCGGCCTAGTTCCACGGTTCTGCCGAGCTCACGTGCTTGCAATGAAGTCACGACTTGACGTGCCTGTAGCCACTACCCAAGTAATTTGGTTTCTTAAAATACTTATTGATGTTGAATTCATTGAATATGTTAATTATTCATAAGCTACTATGCAGCTTCAAGATATTTGTATCTTTTTACAACTTTTTTTACTTGTTAATAGTGGAATCTCATCTTTCCTGTAGTAATTTTTCCTTTTCTGTAAACATCGAAAATTTTACACTCGGTTCCACAAACCTGAGAAATTTTAACAAGTGGTTCGGGTAAATTGGCTAAATGACAGCAGTGTATTTACTAAGAACAAGAATATTCAATTTTAATTGAATACAAAAAATTAACTTCATTAACGCTAAGAAGTTAAGGTAGCTTTTTTTTTTTTTTTGTATTTGTCGGTTATAACCAAAAATTTAATACGTATATTATGTCAAGCTTTTTGTAATAAAGAATGACCGTTAGTAACTGGAGTTACAATTGTGAAACATAAGTTCTTGTGAACTTCTTGTTTACCCTTAGCATCAAGTTATAAGTCATCACAGTTATCATCCATTCCAAGCTTCATAGTTTATGCTCTCCTTCATTAAACAGTCTGGCAACAAGTAAACCGTTCACTGTAAACTTCACAAATTGCTAATGCATAAAGAGATTGCGCATGCGCAATGTGTCAACTGTCACGATGCGCGAGAGGTATGCGCTAAGGGAACTTATTTTCTGGATATGCCTCGTATATAGAATAATTTTCTTTCAGCTTTATCGCTTTAAATTTACGCTGAACTCTAAAATTGTTTCTTTGTATTTTCACAGCCAGGAGACAATCTAACAGAAAGACTGGGACTGCTCCCTCAAGCACTTGCAACTACTGCTCCGACACCTACAACTGGACCACTGAAGCCTGGATTGTTTTCTGGTGTTGCCAGTGGAGGTAAAACAGTGTTACCAGGCAGAAATTCCAGTGATGATGCTTCCAGTGGATACGGCAGCCCAGATTCTGACATTTTTGATGTTCAGTGACTTTTTTTTTTCTGTTTGCCAGAGATGATGATGAATGCCATGTGATATATCTCCTTACTTCACTTGAGTGTTCGAGACACACACACACACACACACATACGCAAAACATATATGTACATACACGTAAAAATAATAATAAAAAAGTGCTGCGCAGTTGTATTTCAAGGTATGGGAAGAATGTGAAGAAGAAGAAGAAAAAAGTTTCATGTGTTTAGAGAGACTGTGTTTTAGTAATTGACAGCTAAGGTCTTTATGACCTGACTTGTTACGGGACAGAATGATTATATAGAATCAAAAGTATGAGAAGAATACGAAAGCTAAATAATATTTTTCCACGTTTAATGCTAGTCGGATGACCAAAAAAAGGAATTATATATATAGTATATTTAAGAAAAGATACATGAAGCTAACAATAAAATTTCGAAAGCGAGTCATGCACATCTGTCTGTGTTCAAGACTTCTGTGAGTTTTTGTACAACAAATAAATGAAATTTGCACTATTTCTACTCAGAAAATGGATTATAGCTGGAATAGAGTTTGTTTTACCTAGTACGTACGTATTTTATATCTAGTCAAACAAGACTTTTAATTTCCCTCTAAAACATAAGCCTGAAATTATGTAGTTTGGTCGATCAAGTAATTTCAGTGCACAAGGAAAACAAATTTTATCTTAAATGTCAGTAAATTGCTTGGAGTTTCGTCGTAAATGCGTTTGAAACTAGGAGAACGGGTCAATGTTTAACTTAACGCTGTTCATTTTTTTCTATGATCACTAACTTTGAAGTGATTGTCAACATCGCATTGAGGTGAAAGTGTGAAAAATCTTATTTCTTCCTAAGGCAGGCTTCTCATATACGCGTTAGCCGCATCCTTAGCTTGCGATTTGCCTGATAGCCAATTGGAACACGTGTTCAAGTATTTCTATTGGTTACTCATAGAAATCACAGGAGAAGCATGTAGTTAGCGCTTACATGAAAAGCCGGCATAACTTCAGTTATTTGTACCAAACAGTTTCTTAATATAAGTCAAGCGAATTTACATTTATTAGATATAAGAGCACGTCTTGTTCTATAATATCAGTTTAAAAGATTACTCTTAAGAAATGCGTATACGATTTTATCTACACTTCGTTCGAAAGCAGTAATCCATTGTCTGAGATTTGAACTCTGTGTGAACTCTTCAAATCACACATCGTGTACTATATTTTTTTTTAGAAGCGAATGATGGGGGAAGGGGCATACCTTTGATGAAATTTCGCAACGTTTTGTGGTGCACTACTCATCCCGCCATGTTTGTATGCCTGTGAGAGTACGCCATTGATGAAAATACTTGTCAAACTATCATTTCAAAGGAAATGAAACAACGCTTTTCACTATCGGTAATCAATTTCATATGAATGTATCATCTGTTGTTACTTATTATTATTATAAAGTATTGGAGTTGTATTTTTCACTTATAACTTTTCTTCAGTTATATTTTCTATAATTCAAGGATTATTGAAATAGTGTTAACGTTTCATAATTCAAACAAACTGTGTATTCTAAAGTTCTTCCCATATAATTTTGGAGATCCCATTTAAGACCCCATTATTATATTTGTTTTGATATTATGCAAAACATTCATCACATTACGTCACACGTTTCCTGATTATAGCTGCACGAGAGGCATTCTCCTCTTAATGTAAAAGTAGACATACCTTATCCGTGTTTGTTATAAATGTGCCATAATACAAACGAGACTGCAAATCACTCTTTTAACTAAGAGCACTTGGACTGAAAATTTCTGTTCATTATCTACAAAAGTGGCGTTATGTTGTTTATAATCAACGTTCAGTTTTATTTCCTTTTCATTTTTGTATGTAGTTGAAAATTTACCTTTAGTTTGTAGTTGAAAAATTACGTTTATCTTTTGTTTATGACGAGAAACAGAGAATATCATCTCTTATTTTTTTTACAGCTATGACCGCAGCAGAGCCTCTGTTAAAGAGTGTGAGAAATTTGGGGGGTACAGTCACGAACATTGAGCTGTACTCAATGGTATGGAGCGCTTGATTACTTTATGAAACTGGACACAAGACGAAAGACAACCTTGTTTTATTTAATTCAAAATGGACGAAACTTTCAGTTCTACAGTATAACTCTTTATTTCTACATTTGTTGTAGTTGTGTTGAACAGCTTTTTATTTATATCTTAATTCTTGAGTATACACGTAGTGGACTGCTCTGGTAATTGCACAATTATTTTCACTATCTCAAGAATTAGGACATCAGTTGAAAAACGCACCACACAGCGACGACAAGAGAAAAAAAATCCGAGTTAGAACTGTAAGTTTGCTTTCGTTTGGATTAAACTGCAAGTGGACAAACGAGGTTCACCCTTGTATCCGGCTTCAGATTTGAAAATGCGATCAAGTAAGGGAGAGGGGACACATTGGCAGAGTGCCGTTAGCTGCTGCTAAAATGAACACATATTTCCTTGAATTGAATTGAACTGAATTTTATTTATGGCCTTTAGGCTCAGACCAACATATTTCCTTGAGTACGAATTTGTCTGTATGCTGTGTAACCAATTTAGCTCATTCATCAAGAAATTACTTTTTTTCTTAAAATGACCGCTTAGGTCACATTGCTACAGACTCGAAGGGGCACATTGGTACGTACGAACTTGCCCTTTTTACCGTTGTTTTAATCTTCCCCTACTTAGTCCGACTTTTTTTTCGTGTATATTATTACCTAATTTGAGAAATTTGAAAGGTTGTTTCAAAGACAATTATTTTTTTTATAAAAAAAATGATTTTTTTCATTTCAATTTACAGGTTAACCGACATTTTGCCTAAACTCACATGTTATTAATAGAGAAGTCCAAAATCATAAAAAAAAACATAATGGCACTTAAAACATTCGTTTTTTGTACTTTTAACATGCTTTAGGTTGTCTAAAAATATGGAAACGTTAACTACTATTTTGTATTCCCGAGCTTTAAGTCACGTTTTTTACATTTAAAAAGAGTATTGTTGTTCTGCCTTGTTATTTCTTCTTTGCTATAGCTTTTACATGCTAAAATCAATATACCACTCTATTCACTTTTGTTCCATTCTATGTAGAAAGTTATCTTTGTGAACAATGGACCTTGCTCAACAGCCATGGATTTGAAAACAGAACAATTAAAATTTTTGTTAAATGGCTTTCCGAAACCATATGAATCAAAATAATGTAGCAACATATTTATTGCTACGTTACTTCCTCTTAGGTTAGGCAAGGTTATAAATGTCATATTTCTAAAACAACGCTATTAAACTTTTTACAAGAAATTGGTAAAATGGCATTGGATGTAAAAAGAAAAAGTTAAATGGTTTTGTTTTAAATTTAAAGAACCTTTTAAGTTAAACTGTTTGAACATTGTGACCGAAAATTATATCTATGTTAATCTTAACTCAATCGTATTGTCTTTTATATGTTTTCTCCTTATTATCTAAAGTTTCCCTTTGTTCAGATTTTGACAAGGAAGCTGTTATTATAAGGATATGTTATGTTGTCACGATTTGTTTCATAAAACGATAGATTTATAGCCCAGATTACTATGAAAGTAGTCCTAGTTTGAAGAAAGTATATTTTACTTTTCCATTACAGTGTACATGAATGCTAAATATTTTAATATACTTTTGTTTCTATTTGAGTCATGGCAACCGCATTGCTAATAAATAGAGTACTGATCAATGTAGCAGTTCATACGTATAAGTAGGGACAATAGAATTTCGCGAGGTAAGAAAACACGAAAATATTAAACACTGAAAAAAAAATCACGTGGAGTAGATTAATGTTAACAATTTGTGAAAATGTTCTTTTTAACTCACAAAATACGCACGAAATGTGGACATTATGCTTCCATCCACGAATTTTGAGCTCTAACCAAGAAATTATACCATTTTTATTTATTCATTCGCAAAGATAATGGCTAAACAGTCGAAAAAAGTATAATGCCTTTTAAAACTCTATTATCGGACTCATGTAGCACGAAGAATGTTAGAATGTAGTATGATCAATTCTCTATAGATGGAAGCAAATTTGCGAACATGATTTGCCATCTAGTGGGGAAAATATGAACTTCATGATCACAAGGACATTGTTTGCATTAAGCGGCATTCGTGCAATGTTTATGTCTAAAGATTTTAAACATAATTACAAACAATTAGTTTTAAATTTTAGCTACTGAAGAAATTTTACCTTCCACTCACGAATTTTTAATCATTTTCATTCGCGAAATTTAACACCATTAATTAAGAGATTCTACTGTCCCTATGTATACGTATGTTTGAGCAATACAAGCTTGAATTTGTTGCTTTAGATAAGTTGATGAAGTGAGATGACCGGAATAGAACTTCTCTGTCGATCAAAATAAATGACAGTTTTACGGCGCGGCGTATTAAATATTTTTAAAGTTGTACTTCGTTGCTTTATTTTTCAGTTTTCCATGGAATATTCAGATATCCTTATTGGTTTACGAAGCCGTGAAATTAGAAATAATTTAAGCACGTTCCCAAACACCAAGAAAATACTTTCAAACTAACGTTAAAATAATAATTTAAAGTTCATTGAAAGTTGCCATTTTAAACGGTTTTCGAAAGCAATTTCAATCATGTTCGTAAACCGAAAATATTTTATTTCTAAATGTTTTAAGAGTGTATTATTGAAATACAGTGTATATAATTCAGAAAATTAAGCAAATTGTTAATTTGTTGTTAACCATTGCCATTTTGTTATTTTATGGACAGGTTCTGTGTGAGAGATTGGAAATAAGCTTCTTAAAAACTAAATATTAAAAATAAAGAAGACTTCTATTTGATCCTGTTTAAATTAAAGATAACCGTAGATGTCCTCATTTTCTACAAAAACTGTCCTCATATGGAAAAATATATAATCTGGTAATCCTGATAAAACAGGAAATAAAAACTTAATGCCATGGCAATTTGAAAATTGTCCGAAGTGCTAATCTCATAATATTGGGAGATGTTCTATCCGTATCAGTTTGGTAAATACGTAATTCAGAATATAGTATGTGGCAGTCATTCACATCTTCTATATCTTCTAAGGCAAATAAGAACTCTTTATTACGATTTATATTAATGAGAGCATTTAAATAAAATTGGAAGTAATTTATTAAGACGAATTCTTTATTGTAAAATGATGCTGAAAAGAACTACTCAAAAACTAAAACAATGTTGTACCTAAACTGGAGTTACTTCATCATTTTCTTCTTTCATTAAAATTCCTGTAATCTGTGCTTGAAAATGGTTAATAAATATATAAAGGAAATAGACTCATACTCTGTTAAGGAAACTTATGAAATGTCAAAGAAAAATTTTATTTTATATGAACGGGATTTCATGTCTTTTGCAATTTGATTATTACTTACCATTAATTTTAGTTAAAAGTGATAAACACATATCTGTCATGTCATATAAAGGCGTTCTCAACAAGAGGTCCGTTTGTAACATACATTATATATAGGTTGTCTGTTACCTCTGTATAAAATATACCAAGTGGCTGTAGAAAATATTTAAAAAAATATTAAATATAATAATTATGTAGGAAATTTTATGATTCCAAAGGAATTCATTTTTAGAGTTTTGAAAAACTGTAAATATGTTACTTGAGTTAAATAAATGTTGTCTTTGTTAAGAATGGCTTTTAATTTATTTTTTAAAATCCTAATATTGGCATGTGTCATGGGTCACACTTCTGAAAGTAAATGATGTCTCCATCTGATTTTTAAATGTGTAATACAGGATTCAACAGGACAAAAATTTGTAATTTAAGTTCATAAGAGTAAATAGGTAATTTAAGTTCATATCTATCGTATTTGTGACATCATGTTTTATTAAAATGATTTTATACTGTTCGGATAGGGAACTAATGAAAAATGAAAGAAATTGTGGTAGTCATGGGAGAAAAAAACTTTTTTGAGTTAATCAAATTAATTCCTGAAAGTGCAAATTTAGGTTGAAATTATAACACAGTGCGAAATCCTGGG
Organism: Lepisma saccharinum; assembly: GCA_022664845.1. Lineage (NCBI taxonomy): Eukaryota > Metazoa > Arthropoda > Insecta > Zygentoma > Lepismatidae > Lepisma > Lepisma saccharinum. Next base: position 9,828 of record JAGDQP010003589.1, read on the forward strand.
GAGGCTGGGGGTGATTTAACCCCCACCAACAGTTTGTCTATTAATTTTCAGTCCTACTAAAATCTCCCCGGTGACGTCAAGATAATATAATAATATATATATTTTAAAGTCATATGAAACACATCGAAGAACGGTCTGAACCAAAATTTCCGGGAGGTCATAAATCGCTTTAGCATCACAATCCAAATTGTATCCAATGTCCAATGCATCTATTCCAATTGAGGTTGTCCTATGGATCTAGATACGGGGGACGGATCTACTTCTAGCGGTATGAGATTGAAGCCAGGTCATGCGCGCGCAAGCCATGAATACCTGGCAGGTGTAATCGATAAAAATAACAACTGAATATCACGTTTCTTACAATTGTTTGTCATTCAAACGTTTCGCAGCAGTCACAAAGGACAATTATCTCCCGAATAAAGTAAATTTAAAACAAGTAGAAAGATTATGTTTGGTGTGTATTGTTTGTATTGAAATCGAAATTATTTTAGCTACTATACAAACGAAAAATAAACTATGTTCTTGCAGTTGATATAATAGTTTAAAATAATGTTTCCCACAGCAGTAAGATGAAAATTAATGGGGGAAAGTCTGATTATAACACAGGAAGCATATATCGTCGTTGCACTGGCATCTGTTAAAATAAAAAATGTTCAGGAAACACAAAAAACCCTTGTAAAAAATAATTTGAACACGAAAGTTCGTAATACTTTGGAATTGTGCAACAAGCGATTTCTTTAGAGGAATGGTTATGAGCTTCGGCAGGACAGAAGACATAAATTTTCTGAACACTATAATAGAAAAATCTCATTTTCGAAAATTATGTTACGAGGTTTTGCCGGCGCAACGACAATATTCTGTTCCATGGTAAACTAGAAATTGCATAGTCACGGGACACAATATTAGATACAAAAGTAGATTTGTAGGTGAGACCAGAAACTTTTTAGGGGAGCTGTACATATTCAGCATGAACGGGTAATTAAACTATAATTTCAATAATATTCTAGATATCTGTATAGGCCCCTATATTATTTTTGGTAGATGATTTTAACATTTGAAGCAGACTGAACCCCGTGGTCAAGTGGTTTCGGATTGGTATTAGGAAGACACCCAGTTTCAAGTTCTAGGATCTTTTAACTCTATTTTTGACAATTTTATTCCTTGCATTTAGCTGTCATTCACGCAACTACTTCTTCTTCTTCTTCAAGAATCCTCGGCACGAGGAGATAAATGGAACCGGTAAAATAATGCACCTTTCTTTCCAGTCAATACAAGTATAATATGTTAATTAGTAATAATATGAATAAGTAATGAGAGTACTAAATAAAGTCTGTTCGCAACCGGAGTTAGCTTGTTCCCCGGAATAAGCGAACAAAAAAAAAATGTTAAAATGTCATGATCGGGTAATAAGTTAAAAAGGTCTAGTCAGGGTAAAACGTCAAATCCGGTAGAGTTGGGACGGATATGGGACAGAAGCTCGGAAGGAAAAGTGAGGAAGAGGAAAATTGTATAAAATGAAAATGTATAAATGTAAGAAAGAAGTAATGTATATGTGTGTAATGTAAAAGAATGTGTAAATGTATGGTCGTGTAGTGTATGTATGTGTATCACACGGCTGGGCACACTCCCGCACTATTCACTTCCGCAGAGCTTTGGATCTTCGATGTTCACTAGCTGCAATCCTTCGCCAAAATCTCCATGCAACTACTTCCAAGCCCGCGACATGCGATAAGGATTAACACTTTGTCGGGGCGTTATTTGTAGGGCGGAAATTCTTTGGCATTTCGTATGTTTCCACTAGTACCTGTTTTCTTGTAGGGGGGTGGGGGAGACACAGTGTATTTGTGCCCAGTACTCCAAAAGGTGCGGGTATGCTTGAAAACTAATTTCCTTCTACGTCCTTTAGTAACAACCAGGCGTGGATTTCGATTTAATTATTTGACCTAGCCCACTACTTATGAAGCGAGTGACTTAGTTGATTTGTCAATAATTTGTTATACTGGAATAACGAATATTAGGATGCTTAAGCTGTTTTGTGTAATAAATCAATTAAAACAATAGAGTGTATCGCTATCGGAATTTTAAACGGAAGTTGCGTCACGAACTTGTCACTGCTAGCTTGTTACGTAACACATGAACTGTAAATACAACGGCCAAATCATCCTTTGTAAGTTCATATCGTAGCTTAGTGGTTAAGGCGTTGGATTGCTGATTAAAAAAACGGGTTCGATTCCCCGCGGAGCAAGGTTCTTTTTCTTTTAAAATATTCTTTACATCTTCATATAATTGCTTGTTTGCATTTTTCGTAATTATCTTAAATTAGTGACCATGGGATCGTGGAAGTTAGGTGAGGTTAGGTGCGGTCATGTATTTTTACACTTTTTGTGCTCATAGGGTAGATCGGGGCTATTTGAGTATAGTAAGGGAAAAGTCAAAATTTCCAAAACCCGACATACTTTAGAGTTGAAATATTAATTATGCCATAATCTACGTACATTATTATAGTTCAACATATTAAAGAATAAAGAACCTGTTAAGTTATGGGAATTCTGAAAACAAATTTAAAATAAAAATGGCAGAATTCGAGACTAGCAATAATCACGGGGTTTTTTGGGTCGCTCAGGGGGCTATTTGGGTCTTTCGCTGTATCAACATTGTTTACATTAATCACCTTAGCGTTCATGTTTATTTTAAAATTATACCCTTTTCTATATAAATTGTGAAAAACACAACATTAATAAACATTTCCACTCAACTCTTCATTGACGTAACCACTATCAGATAAGGAAACATGACAAGACGGTGGTAGATTGTTGACGAATTCTTCTCTCATACACTGACCTTTAAAAATAATAAATGGTTGGAGGTATTGTCCAACTGCGTTGCAAGAGACTATCACAATGACATTCTCGTCTCTTTCGACGCTAGTGAGAGCAACCACTTCTTTTTCTCTTCTTGGCAATGACCTTGTTTGGGTTGTTGTTAAGAGAAAATCCTGTTTCATCCACGTTGTATATACGCTGTGGTTTTGTGTTGACACTAATCGTCGAAGCAACAGATTTCAACAGTTAAAAAATCACTCATAACTTCCTTATTAATTTCCTCAGCACGAGCTCTTGAAAGTCCCTCAGACTTTCGTAGTGATAAGTTCGGATGTCTTTTCATGAAACTTGAAAAACAATCTTAACCAGCTAATCCTTTGTGTTCCCAAGGATGCGGAATTTGATTTATTATTACATATCGATGCACAGCTTTACGAATCGTTTCAGGATTGCAACCTAGTCTTTTTCCCGCGAGAGTCAAAATTCGCAACACGAACTCTTCCTCCCGTCCTTCTCAGTACTGTGGGGTGTCCTATGACTTTCGGTTTTACACTTTGAACTATTTCATCATTATCAGCCAAGGTTAGTCTCAACCTTTCGACCTGCAATTCCCTTCGCAAAGTTTCAAATTTACATTGCAGAGCTGTGAAGCTCCACGTAAACTCAAATCACCTTTTGTTACACTTTGGATGGTCTTCTCCATGTCTTCATTATTTCACTTGTATTTATTTTGATTTGTATGGCCGTACCATCTAAAAAGAAAATGTTTTGTTTAACATACATGCATCATATAGTCTAAACCATAAATGCAAAATTAAAATCCATAAATTAAATAAATTCACATAAGTGTACACCTGACTCAAATAGCCCCGTTTCGCATATGCTTACGTAGGAACGTACTACTTTCACACTAGACAGAGGAGAGCACCAAAAATGGCGTTTATAACATGCGGACGTTCTGTTTTACGCGTACGGTAATAAATTTTCAAATATATACATTTACACAGGTTAAGCACCTAATATCATACAGACACTATTTTATATCAGAGCAAAATATGAAGTATTGCAACTCACCTTGCTCAGAATAGTCGCAAATTCACAGCAACTGATAAGAAAGCAGCAGATCAAAGACACACACACCCTTCCCTTTGCCAACGAACTCACAACTGAAGGCAGGTTAAGCGTATTGGTGCGCATATTAAATACGCAGTGGCATTTTTTCTTAAGTTTGACCCAAATATCCTCTTGACTCAAATAGCCCCGGTCTACCCTATACGTCACAGTTCTTGACGCAACTTCCGTTTAAAATTCCTACATCGATGCGCTCGTTTAAAATAATAGTCAAAGGCTCTATTATAATTTAACGCGTACACTGTTTATTTGATTCAATACACAGTTGATTTGATTCATTTTATATCTCCTGTTCTTATTGACAATCAAGGAGTTAGTTCAATTAATGTTGCTATGAAACAGGTAAAGAATAATCATTAAATCGTATAAATCTTGGAACAGCAATGAAATAAAATTTATATTAAAACATTTAATAACATTATGACAGTTAATTTAAAATTTAACAATTAGACCATTTAACTATCGTTTTAATTAATTCATTACACAAAACCATCTAAAACAGTATTCTTTTGCAGTGTAGCTAGTGCCGGTAATTTTTAAACTGTTCAATGCGGCTGGACAATTTTCAATAAATAAATAAAAAGATGAACTAAAGTGATGTAATTACCAAATGTAATCATAAAACTCTGGATGGAGTGAAGATTTCTCACATAAGGAAAGAGGAATATAAAGGTTCACATATACTATTCCAACTCTGTTTTTTTATGTTAACAAATGAAAATATACTTCTTTTATTTTTCTTCGACAGTGGCCTACTACTAATGTTTCCTGTCAGAAGTGTGGTAATTCCTTCCATCTAAACAACAGTGACGACTGCATTGACGAGTATGTGGGAAAACTATTCTCTCCCAATAAGACGGCCTTTCCGTGTAAAATTCGGTTTTGTGGAAATGATTAATTCGTTACAAATGGCAGTTCTCAACCTAATCTACGAAATCTAAAGACATTTCACACAGTGATATATAGGCCTAGTAGCTGAATATTGATATCTATGAAAAGTATTTGTCTGAATTTAATGTATTTAATGAAATCCTTACTAATTCCGTACAGTGTCTGATCTTCCAATATTGATATTCGTTATTCGTGTATAATTAATACTACACTCACTTCATCGTTCTGTTTAATGCGCACGTGGTTCACAGTTCCGATTCACTGCTCTAAGTATCAGTGATTTGAACCTGTGATGTTACAGATTCAAATTACCAATACTTGGAGCAGTGAATCGGAACTATTGGAAACCAATTATTTTGAAAGAGAGGTTATTAACCTAATAATGACACTTTAATTGATAATATAAATGGTGCATAAGATGTTTAAATTAATCTAATCTAACACAACGCAAAAATATTTCAATAGTCATTTATGCTAAATTTAAGAATATTGATTGGTTATTCAATCAGTGAAGACAAGGAGTAAATGGATACCACTATGGTTCTATTACAACTTAGCGGGTACACGGTTAATTTGATTCAGTTTCATAGCTTCTGTTCCTATTGACAATCAAGGGATTCGTTCAATAAATGCTGCCAAGAAACACGTACAGAGCAATCATTAAATCGGATAAATCTTGCAACGTTGAAAAATGAATTTGAAACGATGTTGAAAACTAATTTTTGAGGTCCGCCATTTTGGATCCAAAATGGCGTCTTTGGAGATATATTGTAACATGTTCGAACTTACTGGTGATGATGTACCGTCATACTAAATTTCGTTTTTCTAGCTCCAGCCGATTAGGCTGTGTAATGGATTCTCAAAACCTTGGTCCTTTACAGGTGCGACATACTCGTATACTCGTAGTTCTTGCAGATTGAATTTTCTTCAATCTCAAGAACGAAGAGATTAGAAGGAATATTTGCTGAGGCAACTTAACAAAGTTATTGTTATTGTCTTTTTCAATGTTCTTTTGTATTAAATACTGTGCCTAAAATTGTTTGTGGTTTCTTTCCTTAAAATCACCATGAAACCTAATCAACCTTCTTTCATTGCCGAAAGAAAGACACATCACACGCATACACAATTTTCAATACATTTTCATGCAAACTCTGAATTATATCAGGTTAGTTAACAGTTTTCACACCTGATTCAATGCTCTTTATACTGGTGTCAGCAACATAAATTTTATTTAAAAGCTTCTTGTTAAAATAGAATCTAATTCTTTACCAGCAGTTTGCCAAAAATCTACGTTTGATCTCTGTGTCCTTTTTCCGGCAATGTCCTCAATGTCTGGTTTCAAATACTAACTAACGATTTGTAATGGAATCGAGTACTCCCGTATGATAAATTGAAGCTCATTGATTCACACAGTCCCGTACACTATTTTAGGATTATTCAGAGAGGAGAGTTGCGAGACGAGGAGATACTGTGTTGTTCACCGGTCGAGCAGCAAACAGCTCTCGCTTTTACATAATACGAAAGGTACAGTACCAAAGCGTTGTTGGAAGTTGGTACCATGATATCCAACAAATGCATGGCAAGCATAGCCTCTTGTTCTTGCTTCTCTATGGTGTTCGCCGCATGAGGGAGCTCAGAAATCACCAAATGTGAACAAATATTATGTTTGCATAAGGAACAATAAAAAAATCATATTTGATAAGAATTAGAAACAGCAGTAGATTCCACTAGATGAGATAAGATAGGAAAATTTAAGATAGACGAATATACCTATAGTTGTAGACAGTCATCCATCCGTAGCTGAACAAAGGATTGTGAAAGACCGGAAAATGAATCATGATAAATTAGCCAAATGGGCTATGATTTGGCATGACTACTTTACGTTAGCCGAAGCTAATTCGTTGACTCCTCGCAAGAAGAAATTAACTACGTGACCACCCCCTTCAGCAGTAACCAATTAGAGTTGGCTTGTTGTTTTAGTAACTGAGAAATACAACTTTGCCGTATCAAGCGAAGAGGAAAGGGTTTGACGTTTATGTAAGGACCATTCCTAAGAGTACCGTACCTCTCGTTTGGCAATGCTGTATGATTGACACATGAGTTCACAACGGTACGTGAAGCACGGAAGAACAAGTGCCAATATAATAGATGGGCAATGTATTTGGTTCTTAGCCACAATTTGAGACCTCTAACGTCTCTCATCAACGGAAGTATATTCTATATTTGAAGCAAATACATTCTTGTCTGTTCCAAGAACATAACACATGCATGTGAATGAAAAAGTAGAGTAATATTGTCTTCAGCAACTGCTACTACGAGCAATCCATAAAATGGGAAGTTTGTCAGATTTTGAAAGAGAGCAAATCGTGGGAAACCATTGCTCAGGAGCCTCTGTGACTATACCATTCAAATTGTATTGTGTTTCAAGAATAGCAGATTCCACGGTTATGATTGCACATGTCAAAACTTCAACAGCAAAAACTATAATGGTGCAAAATCGAAACTGAAATATAGAGACCTCAAACACTAACTAGAATTGTGTCCAAACAACAGAGAAACAATGCAGCAGAAATGATTGCAGAATTCAATATTGAATTCGACTCAAGACATCTATGGCTAAGATGTTTCCATATAAATATGTATGGATGAGCTGAAATTATGAAATCATTAATCATAGAATCCAGCCTAAAATGCGAAAACGATTCTATGAAGATAATAAAACCTGCACAGCTGACGACAGGAAAACAGTTAGGGCTGATTTACATGAAAGCTTGCGTTGCTTGCTCAAGCATCTGATTAGAACATCTGAATTAAATATCATTTTACAACTCTGGGGAGTTTTGGAGAGAGTCTCACAAGCAGAAAATCTCCTCCAACATATCTGGACTGATTGGCAGCAGCTCTTATAGAACATTTCATTGGAAAGTTCTGGAAGGTTAAATGAATCTATACAAGAAGGGAGTTGTATTAAAGATAAATGGGCAGTCCAGTTTTGTATCGTTATCACTTGTGAGAACGTTTGGACCGATATACTATACCTTATACCCTATCACCACAAAGCAATCAAACGAACATCACGCAACCACATTCATACTTCCCTATAGACCGATCTTACCCCCTCAATGCCTACCACCGGACATTGAGCCAACAGATTATCACTTCTTCCATTCCCTGGCACAACCACCTTCGTGGGAAATCCTTCGCCAAGGAGGCAGACTTACGGCAGGCACTCACGGCTTTCTTTGCGTCCAAGACCCCACGGTTGTACTGGCAAGGCATTGGGTAGTTGCTGGAACATAGTGAAAAAACGCTGTATACCGATGGGGATTCTTTTAAAGACTGTCGGCAATTGACATTTTCTGTATTCATTTCTGTTTCTGCCAAAACTGCAAGAACGTTCTGGTTACTTTGTACTCAGTTCCTGTTTGAACTTATTGATGGCCTTTAGACATCTATGACTCAGACCAGGTTCGCGTAGGGGGAAAGGATGCGGGAAGGAGTCGGCCAGGGCCCAAATTTAAGGTACCACCATGGCATCTATTCAGTATTACTGAGGGAAAACTCTGGAAAACTTCAATTAGGATGTTCGACCAGGACCTCATGAATGCGGATACCAACGCTCTATCAATTGAGCTGCGGCCCCTCGGTACTCAGTACCTGTGTGCTTATCGTTGACTTTAACACTTCTTTCAGTGATGCTATTGAGGCAGCTTGACTTTAATCAAGAACGTCGATGACTTCTGTGATACCCTTGCAGTTTTCTGAGTAGTAGAAGTAAGTGGGGCAGAACCCAGTGTGAAATTTGGTACCTTAGTTACCGCTTGACCAGTGCTACTTTCTTGCGGGTAACGATTGAAATAAGTTCAACTATTGAGGAAGAAGGAACGGCCATTACATACGCGTAGTTTCGTTGCAGGCATTTGTTTAGCGTCGGCGTCTGATGTGTATGCCTAAGTTTTTGTCTCAATTTCTCTTGTGCTTGTACCGATTCTTGCAGAAGTACTGCTGCGGTGACTGAATAGATGCGTAATGCGTGTTGCGTATTTCATAAGCATTTCTTTTACACTTAAATCATATTGCCTGGTATTCTTATTAGTGAGGTGACGGCATGTTTTTACCTGTGTATGTGGGGTGAAAACCGTATGCTTGTGGGGAAGAACTGGGTATTACCCAGTTTCATCTCACGAATATTTCCATTGTGCAAAAGCGTTATATTTTTAAAATTCACTTAATAATGCAATAATAAATCATTATTTCGGACCTAGAGTTTCAATTCGAGACTAGAATTTACAAGGAGGCTGTACTATTATTATTAAAAAGACATCTAAAAATAAAATATTTTTGTAGCACTAAACTATATGTTACAAATAAGCTTTTTAACCTCTTTAGACTATAATTCTTATTTTCTTAAAAAAATCTATGTTAATTTCAAAATAAGCGTTAACGGGATATTTTGTTTATAAATGTAAATTTTATTTGCTACATTATGGGTTTAAGATTTCTCTAAAAAATTTTAAGCCTACATTATTAAGAATTATCTTAAAGGTCTCTACATTTGTAGATGAAATAGCGTATACATTTTTAAATTTGTAAAATTAATAAATACAAAAAAATCAAAATATGTTTGTCAATTATAAAATAGGCAGTAGGATCAAAATTTGGAATTCATCTTAAATACTAAACAAACCACAAAAAAATCTACTACAACGATCTCTACGCCAACTCAAGAGACAAGGAGGGATGCATCCAGTGAATGTCTCGGCTTGGCCCATGATGCCTAAAGATCATAAATAACATTCAAATTCTATTGAAGTTCAAAAAAAGATATGTCTAACTAGAAAACAATGTAAAAAGTTTTATTGATGCAATGCATTTAGGTAGTGGGCTGCTATCACCAGCCTTCGGGGTAAGATGCCACTCCAAATGTTTTCCTCCACAGACATAACTTCTTTGTGGTACAGTATAAGCAAATACTTGACAATGAAAACTACACAATTCAGGTGCATTTTCTACCCTAATTATGGAATTTAGCAAGATCTATTTCTAAACTGTTTACTGACTATGGATAAATTATTTTTAGGTAGAGAAAAAGAGGTATTTTCATTTAGGAAGACTTCCCTTGTCTTCACATGACGGATTATCCGACATTTACTACAGCCCCTTAGAAAGCATACCGACTAGTTTCTTCACACCATATAAGTTTAACATCCAGAGCTGTGCTCTAACCATCTTCCTCTGATGGGCATCTTCCCTCAAATGACTCTATTAAAAATTGATCTAAGTGTTAAGAATTTAGAAATGATGAAGTCATTTCTGTTATTTTAAATCATTTTACGTCTCAAAGGCTAGCTGGAGTGTTACTGAAGCTAGAGCAGCAAATTACAGCAAAACAGCCCAACAAACACAAGGAGATCGGGCCAATATAGGTTATCGATCATGATTGGACATCCTAATAAACATCAATGGAGATTTGCGTGGTATGATATTTCGTCATTGAATGTAATTCTTGAAATGCCTGAAATGTGTTGAACTTCAAACCAGAAAACGTGCAAAAGAAAACCAGGCAGTTTAAAATATTAAGTTTAGAGAAATAACCCTCTATGAAGATGTCATTGCGTTATATCGATATACACTGTCCGATATCGTTCCAAATAATTTCACGTGTGTTCGAGAAAGTCTATGTAACGGAACACTAACCCGTGATTAATAAAAATAACATTATAAAACTTCTACATGCTCCGTGTTTAAAGTCATCCTGTCATGAAAATATCGTCGATGTCACCACATTCCATGTCTGAGTTAATGAAGTGCACAATCGACGTATTCTTCTTGAAAGATGGTTTCGTGTCGATCCAGGTAGTCGAACTAGCTAGTGCGGTATTCTGTCGACTCAAGGATCGCGGGTTCGAATCTCGCCTCGGGCATGGATGCGATTTTAACTGTGCTGTCCGTAGTTAGGAAATATCAGTTGAAAGAGTAAATTCAGTTGGGTGGCGCATTCGGTTACGGTGCGTTTCACTTTAAAAAAAAAGTAGCATAGTAGCTAAAATAACAGACAGCAAATCACAATGTTGCTGGTTTGAATCCAGTTGCAGACAATTTTTTTTTAAAAATTCAACTATAAATGAAGACGAGAAAATAAGACGGTAATGGGCTATAGACAGGATGTAATCAAAATGACGTCTTTAATTTTTTTTTAAACTGTAAAAATATACGTAATTCTGTTTATTAAAACAGTAGCGAAAGATGGTGCTTTCCGATAGTGATCATGAAGAACGGTAGTTCTTCGAGTGACGCTGACAAATGAGTCTGTTAGCGGTGCTCTATGTATACAGCTAGTTTCGGATATAGCGAACTATAAGCCCGAATTTGATGCTTGAACTTGCATTTGAAAGTTCTTTGACATACTAAGACACAGGGGGGAAAAGAGGTTGGTAGGACCTCCCTGGGCAGCCCTAGAGTGGTGCGAAAAAAAATGCAAAAATTCACACTTCTATAGCACTGACCCCAGACCATAAGTGGTCGAAATTTTGCGGAATCATAATAAACGCTTCAATACCTTTCAAACGGTGCATCACAAGTCAAAATCGATGAAGGGGTTCAAAAGTTACAACGTTTTTTAGCCGAATTACAGAAGTTTTAGAAATGATAGAAAAGTTCCTCTTTTTTCTGTCTGTCTTTTTGTTTTAGCCCCAAATGGGAGATACCGGGGTGGGGGTGGGGGGATAATTGCGGGCCCCAACAAGTTGGGATACACCGAAGCTTATCTTTTGATAGGAGTTACCGTTTTCGAAATACGAAGCCTACCATGGTCCAAAATCGACCTTTTGTATGAAGACTATGCACTTTTTATAACTTTTACAAAATAAGTGAATACTTTCGGGGTAAAGGGAAGAGTGACGCAAGAATTCTACTCACAAAAGAAATTATATCCATTTTGCGAGCGCTTTTCTTTGTGTCACCATGGGGAAAGAGAGGATACTAAATCTTAATTTTAAGGCAACACTTCCACCATAGTGACACAAAGAAAATCGCTGGCAAAATGGATATCACTTCTTTTGTGAGTAGAATTCTTGCGTCACTCTTCCCTTTACCCCGAAAGGGCTTTTATACTGATCGATATCGACACCAATCGGTAAAAGTGTTTGCCATTCAATATATATATATATATATATATATATATATATATATATATATATATATATGAGATAATAACATCGATCGAAATCACAAATGATGCGTTATTTATTGTCAAATGCAGGATGAAACTCCGAGAAGGAAACGGACACAATGAATTTGCAGCAATGAACATTTTTTCTTGGCAGAATCACGTTCGTTATGTACCTTCTTACCTAGTGGTGAAAGTTTTGGATTAAAGACGAAACTATTCCTTGCTGATGTGCTAGTTCTGACAAATTTCTTGTACTTTTCGCAATTTCGCGAACGGAGACAAAAATAGTCCAGTGCGATATATCAACAGTACTACCAACCACACATCCTAGTAGTTAATAAATAGCGACAAATTACCTCTCGTGACCATAAAGTCTACTGTAAATAGCACAAACAATGCAAATTTAGGTATAATAATGTTTTGCTCACTTTATTTTTAAAATACCGGACTTTTTCAAGATAAAGACAAATGGCGGCCTGACATTTCTAAAAAGGTTAAAAAGCCAGACATGTCCGGTAAAATACGGGAGGGTTGGCAACCCTAACTGGGGTGGATAAGAGGTTGGCGGAGTAAGCCCAGTCAATCCTTGTAACATGTTCGACCCGGGAATTTTGGACCTCACTACGTTCCACAAAATGCAACTTCACTTCCATGGGGCATGTTATTAATAATCTCTTTTATATGATGAATGGCTTCGGATAGGCTAGATGCAACTATCTTCATTGATGGAATGATTTCGAAATAAAAGACAACAGTCTATATACAACACCCTTAGAAAGGTGCACCTGCTGTGTGCTTTAAATTAGTCAGCATTTAAATTGTTTCTGTATTTTCTCACCTCCATTAACTTCTTGAAAACACTTTGCACACCGTTTTGTACAAGTTAGTGTGTTTAGGTTAGTGGTTTTGATGGCCTAGAAACGAAGAATAAAATAGAGTGGATCGGGTAAACAGCCCGAGAGGTTTCGGGCATAACCTTTTTTAAAATTATTTATTATCTTTATTTACATAATTCATTTTCTTTACATAATATTACAATAAAATTTGTAATTGTAATAATTTTACATTGACTAACTCGTTTGTCACGTTTCTTGCTGTATATTGAAGGAGTCCGGTGCAAAGAAAAAAAAGTAACCGCACATTATCAGCTGACAATCTGCGGGTACTATAATATATATAAAATACAAGTATATAGTAATTATCAAAAGTGGATGCAAAGTGTATTATTGAAGAACACTTTAATTTACAATGTATCCATAACCGGCCTTGTAGTCAGAAATTACAATGCATTTTGCTCACCTTGTTATTTTCATTAACCGGTCATTACTCCACATATGATTTCATGGAACGAACAGCAGAAAAGACCAACAGCAAGAAAAGTGTTACCACGGAAGTAGTTAACAATGCATTCTACATTACAAATTGTGAAGATTGTTGCTTTTTGTTTCCATATTATCTATTAAAACTTTAGTGATCAAATTAAAATCCAAAGAGACAATCCTGTTTGCTGAAGAAGAAATTGTGTATAACTTTCTCAACCCAGTGCAACTTCCTCTGGAATCATAGCAGTCACAGGTATTTCCATAATGCTCACTGTTCTTCAATTCACACAGACTGGTCAAACGATGAGGCTACTATTAATTTATTCGGAAAACATCAAGCCAATGCCTAATTACAGTTTTCCATTGACTACTGAACTTATCTCAATTGTTAACGGGAACTCCTACATTGAAACAAACGAAAGGTAGTTATTCACTCTGCATTCTTGGCATCTTTAGTTATACAGCGACTGTAATATCTAGAAATATTGTGGAGACTTTAATTAAACCTCACGAACTAACATTTGTGATTTAACCTAGGCGTGGTCAACTTCTTTCTATACAAGGCCCACAAGTATAATTATTATGAGTGGTAGAGGCAAGGGGCGTGAGTAAAACTAGTGAATCAATCACAAAAATTAATATAGTTTTTATCATGCCTCACGAAAGTGTATTGCAGGCCACATGTGGCCAGCGGGCCAACTGTTGACCATTCCTGATTTAACCAATTGGCTGGCACCACCTCAGATTGCCTAGTTATGATCTTCATTTGTTACGCTGTTGAGTGAAAAGAAGAAGAAGAGAAAACCGGCTAGTCTGTGAAGTAGTTTGTGCCCTGTTGTCAACAGCTGTCATCAAGTTTTAAGAAGATATTTATACAAGAAAAGTTAAATTTGTACCTGTTATGTGTGTTTCATGACACCTTTGTAACATCCAAAATTCGGGATAACAAACAACTATAAAGAAACTGTAAACATGCATTCAATATTGACAAGAGGAAATGCGATTTTAGCGTACACCTTAAGTGTTCTTGCAGCATTGACATTTTTCTGCTTCTTATCGACACTTTTCGTAGACTACCGAACGGAGGCAAGCATGAACACAGTGAAAGTAATGGTGTAAGTAAATGTAGTAGTGCATTTCCCAGGTGAAGGTGTTTTATTCCAGGAACAGCTTTCTTCCTGATCTGCACGTGGCTACTTTTAACGAGTTCACACGTTCCGGCTTTTGGTTTGCACCACTGAGTTAATGCAACAGAAGGGAGTATTTTTCTGTTTTAAGTCTAAGGGTTACAACAGGGCTTGTACTTTGCAAAAATTACGTGTAGTAAGATACATTTTACTTTCGGTTTCCCCCAAAACGTAATATTCACAGTTTATTATTATTGTAACACCACGAAGTGTATTTCATAGCATTTTCTACCTTTTGCGCTATACAGAAAAAGAATGAAAGGAATAGCAAAGCACTTTGATATGCTATGTATAAACGATTAAACAGGCAGCTACCGTGCATTTTATGGTAGCCATATTTTGCCGTATGTACGCTAACATAGGCACTTGCGTTAGCACCTGCAGATAGTCTGCAAGCCATATTTCATAATTAGTTCCCTAAATAGTATTCTATTTGGTCAGCACACAAATATGGCGATATTTCGTGTTACCACTTAGTAAACAAATGGCATATGTCGGCTTTTGGGGGGCCAGCATTTTTTGGCAAAATTTGTTACTCTTTTGTTATTTATTTACTAGTGTACAGAAAGGTTATTAATAATCCATTGATGAACTTCATCGTTGAATACACTAAAAACACAGACATTTTACACTTTACACACTGCCGGCACCCAAGCCCGTGTTCATGGGACGCGTGCGGTTTACGTTTGTTTCACTTCACAGATTACTCACACATCAATTACCCTTCCGTAATATGAACTCATTCCTCCTGTAAACATTGTTTTTTACCTAGTTTTGGTCCCCCCGAAAGCCGACATAGCCCCGCACTATGCTTCCGCCCTCACCGCGGAAGTAACAAAAGTCACACATACAGTTCGCTCTTTCACTCCCATTTCATAATTTCGTAGCTTAAAGTTTTGATTTATTTCGAGTTTCAAGCATTAGATTTCAACTTTTTTTGGGGGTACCACGAACTGCACTATCCCCAAAGTTTCTTATGGAGTGCGTCTTCTTACCCGGAAGGAGGGTTCAATTCCTTCAGTGTGGTAATTACGAATCCACCCTACACTAATTTCCTGGAATGCCCTTGGAACCGCAATACGTATGGTGAAAGCGATCTTACCTTCAAACACGAAATAGAATTTATGCTTGTTCGAGTGAACAGAGTCATGATAGACTTACATAACTTGAAATAATCAATGTTACGGCACTAAATTTGTCCGTTTTAAAGTTAACAAACTAACCTACCCTAACTTTACATAGCCTACTCAACAAGTATTTTTATCTTAAAATGTATAGTTAGTTACTATATTATTTTTTGTAGTAATATAGAGACACATTGTGTGTTTTTCGCGTAGATAATCTGGTGTACTTTTAAGCATTACTATCTTCATGAAAGTATACGGTTATTTAACCCTAAACAATTAGTAAAATAAGATAAAATTAATTTTATGCGCGGTAGCCACTATGGCTTACGCCCGTCCCTACGTAAACAGTTTGTAATCGAAATATTCTTCAAAAATGGGAAAATAATCGAACGTTACGAACTTGGAAGAAATCGCCTAGGATAACCGTTATGCCAGTTTGTTTTGGGTGCCAGCTACGATATTAATAATAGAAACTGACCCATTTCACACTAATTATACAACTCCCAATCAGTTTTTCCCGCCAAATTGTATTTGAATACGTTCTTGTATGAAAACTGCGCAAAGACGTACGTTAATGTCAAGTAGTGTTATTCGAGTGAAGGCGGGTTAGTTGAAGTCAGGTTAGGTTCTTTTGTTTTTCATACGTACATCCATAGTTCTGCCCGTCAGATGATTTCTTCCTCTTCGTGCGTTTCCTGTCTTAAACGCTCCCTTTGTAAAGTATTGCTGACTTTGGATACGAGATAATTAATATTTCTTCTGGAAATTTGTAAAAGCTGGCTGCCAGGATGGAAACTTAGTTACTTCACTGGAAGAAAAACTATGTAGAATACTCATCTGCAGTTATGAAATATAAATTTTTAATCAGTGTCTGAACTACTATGTACTATGATTTGGGAGCTTGTGTTTCAGTAGGCTTTGTAAACAATTTAGTAAGTCATGCTATTACATCACATGGTAATGCTATGGTTCTGGAGAAGAGTACAGGCAATATTGTATTAAGATGGTGGTACTTATTTCGAACTGAGTGTTTGAAAACTTTAGTGGAGATAGATAGACTTACACCATTTGCGAAACCAATGGCATGATTTTATTATGCCACGTCTTACAGATAAATTTAAAGAAAATTGAAACTATACAAATTATTTGAATCACGTTTTCGTTAAGTTAATTAAATACCGAAAATTTCGGTAGCTCACTAGTAGGGCGCTTGGGGAGTGAACGTGGTGGGGGGGATAAGAACAGCATATCTTAGCCTGTACATGGACAAATTTGAGCATGCACAGTAGCTTTGAAAGAACTCGTTATACACGCAGAAGTTTAAGGCTACAAAGATGAATATTAGTGTTGCATAAAGTGTTCAAAGTATTCGTCATACTTTGTGTATTAGGGTAAAGATACTTGTTTCAATTTTTTCTAATGCTGAATCGCTTTAAGATCGCAAGCGTGATGTAAAGCGCAAACCGTTTTCCTCGGTCATACCAAACAAATGCTGGGATGATGCTTTCAATAAGGGCAAATCCTTCCCCCTTATTATGATTATTAAATATATACAGTGTAATGTGTACGCAGAATAGTTTTATTCACAGGATAGGTGTTTAAGATCAAACACTCGAAAATGTGCCAAATGAACTCTTTGTACTAATGTTGGTCGAGGAATTCACAGGTGCTACTCTTTCCCAGGTTGTAAGTGTTTCCCTCTTCTGCCATTCATTTACAAAATACAATGAAATTCGTGTTCATCGTTGTTGTGGCGGGAACGTCACTTCAGTATTTTGGCCACCAGTTGCGTTAAAAGTATGTTTCGAAATATGCTGAAACTGAATCGACAAGTAGGCCTATAATGCTACTGTGCTATGGAATAGGAGTTACAAAGTCCTAGATTTATGCTAATTCCAATGAGAGTAGCTATTGGTTTGATAGAGCATCCTATGATTTATGGTAACCAGATTGAAATTACATATTTCACACTCTGTGAATTAGGAACCGATAGCAACAGTGAAATAAAATACGTATTTATAAAACAAACTACGATTCACATTGTACTACTTGCAGCAGGGAGAGCGTGGTTTGCAGAAATTGTAATATAACGTAGGTGAAAAGTTTAAGATTCACTGTTGTAGCAGTTGGATGTGTGCATAGTTGTTGTGTCAGTCTACCCCGATTGGAACCATTTCAGTCCATTGAAATAATTGTCAAATACAAATTTTACATATTTACAGAACATTGATTTTTGTTAAAAATTCCGTTTCAGTGTTATAAAAGAAAGAAGAGAAAATTATTTAACTTTGTTTTTTAGAACACCAAATTTATCCTTTGTATGACTTTATTGTGTCGTGAACATTTATTCACATAAAAACTGTTTATTCACAAGTGTGTCTACTTTGCAATTTTAGTTCACACAGAGAGATAAGTTCGGCATTTTTTTTTTAAATACCCGGACAAGCACACGGTTACTTTGCTGTACCGTCAATCTAACGTCGAACAAGAATATAGACGAGTGTATTGTACAGCATGATATTCGTCATCTCGTCGACAATTAGTGTAGTTTCGCTAATTCGTGCGAGTATCACGAAGTTTTTACATTATTTACAAAGCACAATGTCTGTAGTATTCAATAACAGGGAATTCAACATAAAGACGCATTCTGTCATTTACCGTCAGCTTTGTGCAGAGGTTTTTATCCAGGGATTCACTATGCATGGTATAAAGATGTGTATACAACGTGAGGGAGAGTGACTAGGTTTAAAAATATCATAGATATGTCATTTGGTTTTAGATTAATCGAATGCCACTGAATATAACAAAAAGAATTTTAAACGCCACACAAATTTAGTTATGTCATTAAAATATAAAACTCAATTAATCAGTGCTTAAGCAGTTCATATCAAAATATCACAAAACAAATTAGTGTACAAACAACATGTCAAACTAAAATCGCAACCTCTCAACTACAAGTATAGTATATAAAAACAAGTAACTACGTTAACTCATATTAAGTTCAATTGCTAATCTCTAACCATACAAACATTAACATAAATGGCACAATGTGTTAACGCCAAAGTTTAAATAAAATATAGTACCAAATATAAAAGTTGCTTATGTTATGTATAATTGAACACACAAACACACTCCTAAAGCACAATCATAAACCTTTAATTTCACACTACGCTCGTTAAACCAAATTGCATTAAACTTATTAGCCATGCTACGCAATAACTTCGTTCATACAAGACGGAGCACATAATCTTTTACTTTAAACATGATACAATACAAATACTCCGCGTCCAAATGACCCTTATCCAACTTAAAGTAGGGCGCGTTAATACTAAGGTCTGTTAACCATTCGTATTAGAGGTAGTATGTGCTGTGTTTAAACTCTTACGAATAACTAACTTTATTAGGCGAATATCTGTATAACGCTTCATTCTTTGCTACACCTCATACTTGGTGATCGTTCATGAGCATTTGCATCGACGAACAAAGCTCTCCTTTTCTCGGATGATCCTAGTTTGGCTATTCGAAGACGAGATAAATAAATAAATAGAAGAGTAAAAGGATGAGGCAAAAACAGGAAGAATGCATTGAATCAGAGTTGCTAACGACAAACATTTAAGTAAATAATAATTTGGGCCTGTTTACAACGTTCAGGGATGTTACACGACCCTGGTCATAGCGTAGTGACCAAGTAAAATTGATGTGGGTGGCCAGTGGAGACAGCGTTTCGATTTCTGGGTTGAATAGGCAAGTGCCCTAATCCTCAGAACTTCCTTCGACGATACATTGAGAGAAATAGGGTGGCGTTCATGTGAAGTTGAGGAAGCTCAGGAAATTTTTAGTCAGAATGGTCATGGTATACAGATCCAAGATATGATCAGGACTTTTTCCTGTTTAGGCCATAACTATATGTCAAGTTAATAAAATGTGAATTCCGGCTCCATTAGGATTAGGAAAACAACATTTGCGAACTTGCAGAATTTTAGAATGTATTTACACTTTTATCCTCGTGTAGATTCGAGAACCATTTGGACCGTATCGGTGTTGATGAAGAATCGATTATAATGGCGACAGCTCATTAATAACTGGATTTATAGTTTTAAGAATGACATTAAAATAAAGAATGAATAAAAATTACCTAGGGCATGTCAAAAAGAATGAATAATCCACAGAATTTCGTACAGTTCAGTGGACTTTGTCGAGTGGTTAGTAGATGAAGCTCACTCCAGGGGGGAAAGGTGTAAACGGACTGAGGGTGGGAACAGACTGGCGTTGGATGTACGGTAAACATGACGTCAGACTGAACTGTACCTGTCCTAGTGCACAGATACTTTGCACTTCTTTCCATGTATAGTCTCCAACGTGGTGTGATCAGAATTAACTTCCGATTGGCTTCAGATTGCACATTCAATCTCTTTCCTTGAATAGGCTCTAAAACCGTTTAGTCCCACCGGTATCGCCTAAGATTATACTGTTAGAAACAAGCAAACAAACAAAAAAGGTGCTCTTTAAAGACCCCGCTAAAATATAGACAAAGTTAAAGCGTGTGAAAGGGTTAGACCATAGCTGTCTATTTGGGCCACAAATATACCGGTATTGTTTAAAAAGGGAGAGAGAGAAAGTGTGTTTTCTGTGAGGGTTTAAGATGTATTACAGGCAAAAGTATAAGTGAACAAAATGCAGAAACAACAATGGCTGAAAATTCGTTTATAAAGAAAAAATAATTTTGTGAATTAATAGACAAAGAATTGCATGAACAATGTTTTTTTTTTGTTTTTTTTTTTTCATGGAAGGAAGCGTGGGCTCTACGAAGGAGATAAGAAAGAAGATCGTACAGACTCAATTCTAAGTTACTAGTGGGACTGGAAATTTTATGAATTGTAGTTTTATTTTCCCGGTTTCCGTAAACCTAGGTTAATTTAAACGTATTTTGTGGTTTGTGACCACTTGCTGTTACTTATTTAAACATATTTTACTGCATTTTAACTGTACGTAAAATTTGGTTGAAATATAGTATAGAGGCCAATTTTTGGTCATATAAATGTTATTTTTAACATCTCACTAGATATTGTTTATAAAATAATAATGCTTGTGCCTACAATACAAAGGTATGCTGTTTGTCTTCCCATACTGCAATTAAGTGAAGGGATATAATGGGGTTTACCATGAATTGTTGTAACAAAGCAGTAACGTTTTCCTTTTTGACCACAATGTTCGATTGTTTAAACTTAGGTGGTGGTGTTGTCTATCTTTATGGCGTGACAAGAATATTTAGTGTCATATTTTTTTTTTTTTTTTTTTTAAAAAAAAGACAATATACAGCATATATTGTAGATCGGTTGACCGACTGTGATTTTAAGTCATATTGTAACTTTTTAGAACAGAAGCGCGTAATTTATAGTTTTTAGATAATAAAGATCCGAGTGCTAGTTATAACCTATCACAGCTCTTGGTTTTTTGATGAACTAGCGTTTCTGTTCTCGTGCACGATCTAAATTGAGAATACTTCCAAATATGTTGGATGGTAACGTTACAGTAGGATTTCGATAAAGATGAGGGTTTGAGTTTACTGGTATGCATCCTATGTATAGCATGCAATATTTTCCCGTAGAAAAAGTTTCCACACAGACAAAAGAATGCAATGTTTAAAATGCAATACTTCCCGACATGTAGCACCTATCATTCTAGAAACTGGCCTAAACAGCTTGTAAGTCATATTCAGTTGCTCATATTACGGTCTTAAACGTGAGCAATGTGTTAATTGTAATAATGTGTCATTTCTTGAAAATTTATAGTTCCTTTCCAATGGCAGCAAAGATGGTAAACATTACGCTGATAATGTTCAGCGAGGTTGTTACCTTTAAGCCCCTGGGTAAGATAAACCGATGATAGTTTGCCATTATCTTTCATTGGGTTCATTTGTCCTAAAGATGAAACCTACAACTTTAAGTGGATTGCATGTCGATCCCTTTAATTGCTTTGAAAAGGCATACCTTGACACGTTTTGTGAGCAAGCTGTACTATGTATGTCGTTCGTTCTATCTCAGATACACAAGTCCTAATGGGATACACTTACACGCCCTTAAAACTATCATAACGCGTTGGAGTCAAAGGGCAGTCCTTTAGGAGGACTGTAGTGCAGCTTACAATAGTGCCCATGTAGGTTGCTTTATTAGTAGATAGTAAAGGGTTGCTCCGGAGCCCGTGTTTATTTTCCATTACTCCAGATACACCTACGTATGTAGTCTTCCGACAATCTTTTTCCGAATCATGAATATCCAATGGTGTGAGGAACAGATGGGATAAGGCTTGGATTTTTCTCCTAACCGCCAACTATGAACAAGGCATTAAATCGATCTGTCGTATATTTTAGTAACACTACCTCTTTATATAATTCCCCATATTTTGTGATTAAGGCATGTGATGTGGAAGTTTTTGTAGTACTATTTTCCCGTTCTTATTGTGTTTCATTCCCTAGCGATAATGTAAAGCAACGATCTCCAACAAAACATGGCGGCACTATCTCCGTATATGTGTGATGTATTCTTATCGTTGCACAGAATTTCCTTCTTGCTTCTTTAAATTTAAACCTAGAGAGTACAAACTTTCAGGGAAGAAAGTTCATAACGAATTCAAGTGCATGATCGGTGCCGATTTTTTTATTTTCGTTTTTCTTCATTGTTGTGAATATCACAATGAAGGTCTTTCAATAATAAATTAAAAATCGACATCGATCATGCTCTGGAATTGGTTATGAACTCTCTTCCCTGAAAGTTTGAACTCTCTAGGCTAGAATTTGCATTTGCAGCAATGAAATTTCGTGTAACAATAAAAATACATTAGACATATACGGAGGTAGTGTTACCATCTTTTGTTCGAGATTGTTTCTTTACATTAACCCTAATTCTTCGGTTAATGTAAATAAATATATTCACCATTCGTAGTTGTATTTGTCATTTGTAGTTTTGAATTATTATTTTACCTTCTTTCTTTCAGAAAAAATGTTCCAGATTACAGCGCCTCAAGAGAGAAGAATGATCTCGGTTACTTAACATTTGATCTCCAGACAGATATCCTTTCAGTCATTGTCCATCAGCATCTTGTTCAAAAGTATTTAAAAGTGAATAATGTACTTAGACGTACTACAAACAGAACATATGTTTTATATTCTATCTTACCACTTCAAACAATGAACTAATCCTACAGTAATGATTAAACTAAAATAGATGGTTTGGGCTTCATTCATATTTTTTTTTTTTTTTTTTTTTTAAGAAAAAAAAACTTAATTAAGACGTAATGATTTTAAACTTCGTACGGCGATTTTTCGGTAAATTCTATCAGTTAAGTGTAGCACTAGGCGAGAACGGGCATGCGGTTGATGCACACGGATTATTTGTAACGAAGGACTTTGGATATTGTAACGTCCTTCCTATCTAGGCTTACAGTGAAAGCTGTATTCCAAAGCAGTTTGCCTTTGAATATCCCTGTATGCGACAAAACTATTTAGACCTTCTCGAATAACCTATATAAAGGATCAGGTGCAGATGGATTTGAGCCACTTAGGGTCAGTTCTACAGTCGCTTGACCTCAACTTAGCTCTGGCCAGAAGTTTAGCCGTCGATTGTAGAACTGACCCATAGTCAACTAATGGTTACGATCGCTGACTTGACATAAACGCTGTGGAGGGTGCATGGATGTGAGTTCCGTTTACGCCAGCCATCTTAAATTTTTCCAGGTTTCCTTCAGTTTCATCAGCAAATGCTGGGGTTGCCCCGTCCGGTACGTTTTCCATTCCTTTTCCCACGGCGAAAGGAAGAGACTGTGACAGTCTGTACGTTAAGGCGCTATGAAGGGCAGAAAAGTTACAGTAACGTTTTGACACTGCATTTGGGTACGCAACGGGATATACTTAATGGCGCTACAAATTAATGGATTTTTTTATTACAACTTCTAATCTATTAGAAAACAAAATATCACAGTCATCATCAATCATTTAAATAGACTTACGGATAGTATTTTACTCTACAATAAGCTTAAGCAGAGGACACTAGGGCATTTCATTCACCACAATATCACTCCATCCTTCAAATCAAAGATTTATACAGTTAGAATTAAATGATACCTACGTATTTTCAAAGGATGAATTTGTCAGAAGCCGCCGTAGCTCAGTGATAGAGTGTTGGCGTATCATTCAGGAGGTCGTGGGTTCGATCCCAGCGGCCGACCATCCTGGCTGAGGTTTCTCCAGGGTTTTTCCTTAGTCACACTAGGCAAATGTCGGGATGACGCCTACAACATAGGCCCTGGCCAACACCTTCCCGAATCCTTTCCCCACCCCAATCCCGACCAGAGTCTAAGATGCCTAAAGTCCATAATAAAATTCAAGTTAGAAACACTCCTAAGGTATGCTTCTCTAGAAAATTTCCTTCTAATAACCAGTAATGGGAAGAAAAGTAACACAAGTAACGTTACTTTTTAAGTTACATAGTTACAGTACAATATTTTAAAAGTAACTGTAAAAAGCTTACTTTTTTTTACTTACGTCAGCTTACAAGGAGACTGCACGAAGTGTCAGAGCTCGATTTGCATGAAACTTGGTACACATATAGGGGGCAGCAGTGTATTAAAATGTGTGTATATTCCAGGTGCTTTTAAACCGTCTGCTACGAATTGTGAGCTTGAGAAGAAATGAGGCAATGTAGAATGTGATGCACAGGTAAAGCGGACAATGTGCCTATGCATCGTCTTCTGTTTTCCAAACTGCAATTGAATCTCTATCATGTGTTAGTGCTTATTTGAGACCAACTACAAGCGGTTGTAGAAGAAATGAGTGGGCGTAGTTGAGCAACAATTGAAGAATAGAAACTGGCAAGTTCGATTGTGCGAATTCTACTTAAATATATCTGCAAAAATATTGTGGACTGATTTCATACGAAGTAGATGAATCACTGGAACCTATGGAGCAGATTTTGTCGCCCTATATGTGGAAGAAGGTGACCTTGAAGACATTGACGCCGCTGACGAAGAATGCAGTGATGGCGGTTACCCACCACCAGCAAAACAGCCACAGGAACAGAAAAGAATTTCATTTGAAAACATGTCGAACAGTATTGTTGACATTAAACGCTGTCGAATTCTGGCATGACGTAAAGAAAGGTACACACATGCCATTGTCCACAATACAAAAACTATAATGAAAAGTACTTGTATAGTTGAAATTCGACAGCGTTTAATTTGTTTTCTAATGAAATTCTTTTCTGTTCCTTTGACTGTTTCGCTAGTGGTGGGTAACCGCCATCGTTGCGTTCGTCGTCAGTGGCATTACTGTTTTCGAGGTCATCTTCCACATATAGCGCGACAAAATCTGTTCCAGTGACTCATCTACTTCCTATGAAACCCGTCCACAATATCATTGCAGATATATTCAAGTAGAATTTGCATAATGGAACTTGCCAGTTTATGTTCTTCCACTGTTGCCCTGCCACGCCTACTCATTTGTACACCAACCGCTTCAAGTTGGTCTCTAATACACAGTAATTAATACATGATAATTCATTGGCGACATGTTCATGTTATATTTGTCAGTTTGAAATATACAACAGATGACGCATAAGCACATTGTCCGCTTTACCTGTGCATCACATTTTGCATTGCCTCATTTCTTCTCTGCCTCACAATTCGTAGCAGACGCTTTAAAAGCACCTGGAATATACACACATTTTAATACACTGCTGCCCCCTATATGTGTACCAAGTTTCATGCAAATCGGGCTCTGGCACTTCGTGCAGTCTCCGTGTTAGTTACTTTTGCTTTATTTGTTCACATAATCGTAATAATAAACAATTATATTACTAGGTACTAAAGAAATTCATCCGAGAGAAAAGTCATTTTCTACATAAATTTAAGCGGATTGGTTGTAGGTAATTGTAATGTTCATTGAAAACCCGATCACTGTCAGTTTTTCTGTTTATTTCAACATTTACCACACGCAAAGTACTCTTGTGAAGGAAAGTAGTAACATTTTTTTTTTTTTCGCACTCCACGGTTGCAGTAGATTCCTCAGCTAAAATCTCCACCTGTAGTGGAGTGCCTAGGCCTCATAACCAGCAAGAGGAGCTAAGAGGGTGTCGAGGCGTGAGGAGCATTCTACAACTCGCCGTGTCGTGGTGGTGTAATGGATAACATACTCAACCGGCAACTGGGAGATCCGGGTTAGAGTCCCGGTCACAGTAGCTGTCAATTTTTCTGTGTTTATTTCAACATTTACCGCACACAAGGTTCTTTTGTAAAAAAAATGTAGCAACTCTTGCCAACTTTACTTAAAACTACAACTAAAGATAATAGTATGTCAGATATATTCACAGTCAGAATAAAGAAAATAACGCGTTACTTTTCTTGAAATAACGTTAGCTGTTACGGTTTTACGCGCTAACTTGTAACATTTTTGTAAATAAGTCAAACACTGCGTAGAAGTTTCATTTCTTTATGAACTGTTTGTTCGGCTATGATAGAAGTAAACAGATACTAAAATATACTCATTTTCCTTAGAATTAAAGATATTTTGTTGTTAGAAATAAACAGTCATCATAAGTTATGCGTTACTTTTGAGGTAACGTAACTGGTTACCTTTCTGGAGAAGTAACGCATTACGCTTTAAAGTAAAGAAGACGAGATGAAATGGTTGATGGTCTTCAGTTTTAATAAGGATTTCAGTCCGTTGTAGAACTTGTCCTTTCTGTGAGTAAGAAACATCGATACAATCAGCGTAAATTAGGCTCCAGTAAATGCTGCTGCTACGTGAAAATAGTTTCTGATGAAAGGTTACGTGATTTTTTTTTTTTTTTTTTTTCATGGCGTGTTGTCAGTCGTGATATGCCGAAGTTTGTTTACTGGAGGACTGATAAACTACCTGATTTAGCGAAATTTTAATGTATCCGTACTTGGTACTATGATAGTATTTTATGATGCATATATTTTTTTTTATTATTATTATTATTTTCCTTAACTAAGAATACATTTAACTCCATTATTCAATTGGAATGTGAAGCAACTGTTTTTATACCTGACAGCTGAGTATGCCACTCCGAGTAACAAGCTCAATCAGGTGAGTTAGTGTTTGAAGTTCGTATTTTTAGTGTTGTAGTGTATTTTTAACCAGTAACCTCAAAGCTATTTTCTTATCTGCTCGCTGTGGAGTGATTTGGGGCTTTTCAACAACAGATTGGATTCTTAAGCTTATATTCTATTGTTATATAAAACTTCTTACAGATTCATTCAGTGTTATTGTTGACTGGTTGCGTTGCTATGAAAAGAAGAGGCACAGACTTGTAAACACATACTAACAGAATGTACACTCTTCTCGTTTACGAGTTGTAATTAATAGATTAAGATCACAGCATGTAACATCTCCAGCACATCTTCATAAAATACATATTTCTAATACACCATATTGTAACTGTTCCGAAGAACAGCTAACACCAGCTGTGAATCACGTAATTTTCCAGTGCAAGAAAGCCCCCACTGGGCCGTCCAGCATTAAAAACACTACTTAAGACTTGACATTTCTAAATCAATTTCAATTAACTCTTTAATTTTTCCACTTAATACGGCTATCTTTTATTAAGCTTTTTACGTACAAATAAAATACAGTTGTAGATGAAAAGAGAACTAAAGGAAAAGAGACTCGTTTGAACAATAATAATAGTACACAATCAATTTCTGTTGAAGTTTACTTCATTTTCTGCTGATGAGACAGAGATCAAGAAATTCAGGCTCTCCCTATATACTATGAAATTAATAATCTAGGTACGTAGTAGTACCTTTCTAATTTATTATAATTTCGGGAATAAATTGTCGTACTAAAGTTCAGTTCAGAAAATTGTTTAATATTGAGGTCAAATCAGTAGCAAAATTATTTAAATAATTCAGATGCAATTAGTGATAGTATGAGTCGCCGTGGCTCAGACGGTAGCGCGTCTGACAACGAATCGAGCGGCCCGGGTTCAAATATCGGCCAGGATACTGGAGAATTTCTCTGTTTCCATGCCTGGCGCTCTGAGGTGCACTCAGCCTCCTATCAAATTGAGTACCAGTGTCTCCTTGGTATTCCTGGACGCCTTGGGAAGGTAAAGGCGGTCGAGCGTGGGACTGACCACCCCACCTCACTTCGTACCGTAGGTCAAGAAAATGTGGAGCGTTACCCCGTGCTTTACCTTTACGTATTACAATAATAATATACGTAATTTGTCATTGGGACAACACACAATCTACGCACAGAATTCATTAAAAAAAATGTAACTCATGTCTAGCGTGGAAACTACAGTCTTATATTTAAAAGAAGAAAACTAATGTTATAATTGCTATGTTACTGAATATCAATACCGTAGAAAATCACGGAAGATTCAACATATATCAAGTTATTCAACTTCCTGTAATAGCTATACTACTCAGGTGGCAAAAGGAATAATCATCCTGATGGTCATACTATTCTTATCACCAATAACGACAAATGGAAAAGGAAAGGAAAGGTAATAGAGTTAAAAACAACCGCAGCTGTCGTATAGAACACTTTACAATATTCCTATATCTAAACCGGTATTCCTTGTTTGTTTAATATCCGGTCATGATTCAGGAAACAATTTTCAGAACTCAATTAGTAGGAGAACCATAATTCATTAACCATTATTTGTAATTTATGTAGGAAAAATTAAAAACGTAGAACATTTGAAAACCGGAAGAAATCCTTCTGAAATGTGATTAAAAGACGAAAATAACCTGGGAACACAGACTCGAAGTACCAAACTTCAAACTCAGAGTACATAGGAATAGCTTAACTAATGATAAGGTGACCTATTTTTTTTTTCTCTGTAGAGTTCAGAGAAACAGAAAAAACAAGGAAGAATTGTTCAACGTCAAAATCATTAATATGCAGTAAGTAATGTAATAACTGATATGGTATATACAAAGTTTTAACACATTGGATCTTAAGGACGTTTTCAATATCTTCACGGCTGATTGATGTAAGAAAGTATCTTATACGTTCTTTCCTGTAAACAAATATCTCTTTGATTTACCCGTAAACTGTTCGTAGGCTCATATAGCGTATAACCTTTACTATTGTCAGTTCCACATTGGAACAGTTGAAGCAGTATAATTCAATCACTTAGGGGAAGTACAAGTCAACACAATTGTACGTTGCTCTTTCTTATTATGTGAAGAGTGTATGTTTACACTCTGCACGGTTTTAAAGAAGCACATGCCATATTGCTTTCAGTTTTAGATGATGGTGTCTTACTTAAAGGAATCAAGAGAATGGTATATTCCATATCACACGTTGTAGATATTTATTGAAGTTCATAATCGTAATAGTGATCTTGTTTTCCTGTTTTACGAATCATATTTGTGTGTTCTGAAATTCAACATCCTTTGAGTAAATCAGCGATAGTTAGTATATGATTGCAGTTTGTTTCATATCAGCTAAATAATAACGCTTACGATTTATTATATATTTTTGTAGGTAGTTCTGTGGGACAAGATTATTCAACGAGGAGAAAATGCTATTCTGGATTTCAAGAACGTGAATACGAAATATTATTTCTGGGATGACGGAAATGGTTTAAGGTATGTATTTGCTGTGTGTAGTTAGAATATGTGACTGTTACTGTCCCGTCAAAATAATTGTAATTTCTCAAAGGAAAATGAGTGATTTGTGGCTAACAAGCACTGGATTTTTCCTTAAACCACTGTTTCACAAACTGTGATCCTCTGAATCTAGGCTAAAGCGAGCACTAGAAAAAAAAAAGAAAACGAGAAACATTGAGTCCAAGAGAATTAAGTATCACACAGTATAATTGAGAATTAGAGAGGATAATTGCATCTGGGCTCAAGAATGCAATGACTATTAAATGTTGGATTGTGCGCGTGGTCATGGGTTCAAGCCTCGCCGGGGTCAGTTGAACGGGGTGGTTCGTAATCCATTTTACCAAAAACTGTAGGTTTCATTCGTAGAATGTCTCATCAGCTCGTTTGGGACGTTAATATCAATTCAAACTTCAAACACCTTAAGTTGTGTCGGTCCCGAACGAACGGGTCCGCTTGGTGACTGGATTCGTTCGATCCGTCTCTTTTGGAATCTGTCCGGTTCCACTCTGAACAACTGTTGGTTTTCTGCCCGGAACGACTTGCTTGCTTCTGCACTACACTGTACACACACACGACGTGGAACGAGAAGGAAATTTAATGGGATACATTGCTGCTCAGGACCCCATAATGAAGATAAATATATGGACACAGAATAGGGAAGGAGGACCTGGATGTTACCACCCGCCTAACTCACCAAGCGGTGATAATCTACAGTTTTAACAAGTAGATTTCACTTTTCTGGCAGTCTTCAGATCTACTGTTATTTACTTAAGTGTCCATTTTTTTTTAATTTTCTTTTTGTTTTATCAGATTGCATTTTAAGAGAATATAAAATCAATCCCGGTGCATCCCCTGTAATGTATAAATATTGGTGAGATATATCATCTTGATAGATTGAATTGTATTGTTACTAACGTCATAGACAAGCTGGTAGCTTTCTAAGGACGAGATCTACAGTTTTTGCCAACGGGTCTGCGAGCCACTCCGTTCAGTCAACCCCGGCGGGAACTGAACCCATTACCACGTGCACAGAAAGTGAGCGCACTCAGTTTAGAGATCTTTCATTATTCACACATACTTCCTTTTCCTTACATGTCTCTTCCTCCTCGTTCGTTTCTTTTTCTTTTCTTTCAACTTTTGTGAGAACACTTCTTTCTTTTTCACGTGTGAGAACGATAAGACAGCCTTCATTCACTAGACTTAACATGGTATTGCAGATAGTACAAAGTTGTTCACAGTGTACGGGTTTATTTATCTTTTTAAAAATGATTTCATCCCTTTAACCTACCTAATTCCCGAATTGAATTTATTTAGGTATCTATGGCTCAGACAGGTATAGGTTACGTGAAAGGATATGGGAAGGAGTCGGCAGGACCTAAGTGAAGGTACCATCCCGGCATATACCTGGTGTGACAAAACATTTTTAGAAACCTCTGTCAGGATACTAAATGGTCGGCCGCTGGTATCGATTTAGCACTTTGAAAATCAAAGTTATCTAAAATTTTCTGAGACTGTGTATAAAATAAATTTAAAAAAACAAGTTAAATCACTAAAATATATAAGAAACTGGTATCTGACAAAATCTTAAGCAGCTATGGTTTGTATGAACATTAGTAAGTACAGTTTTAGTCAAATTATATCACCTCCCTTTCTGTAAGCAAAAGGATGTACCTGACTCTGCTCTTGTTCTTACGTAAGACTTGTTAGTTTCTTATCGTTATTTCATAGTAAAAAAAAAAACTGTTAAATCTTTATATCTACACTAATATGCTTTCCGGAACGGGCGTAAACCAAAGTGCTGATACTGTCCATAAAGTTCATTTTATCAGATCTTTCATTTTAACTAATATGCTTTTAAGCGAATCTTACGTAAATTGATCTGACCAGCGGCCGACCATTCTTCCTAAATTGCATCAGGCAAATGCCACGATGGTAACCTCAAATCAGGCTCTGCCCGGCTCCTTTCTCTTGCCGTATCCCGGTCTGAACCTTAGATGGGTAAAGACTATAAAATAAATTCAGATTTATAATCTGATGTATATTTGTGTACTATTATTATTACGTTGAGTTCGTTTGTAATGTTTTGTATAGTTTGTGTAAAATGGCTACTTACGCTGTATATTATGAAACTTCAAAGTTTAATAAATTAATGCCTTATTTAGAATATGTATGTATTGATCATTAGCTGAAATAATACAGACTATTTCCTTTTGTATTTCCATGGAATATGACTACATTACTCTGGTTTTGTCCTGGAATGTAATTGCCAACGTTAGACTTCTTTTAAATGCATTAGCGTATGGCGAACATAGCTTAAATTCCCTCTCGCGTATACTACCTTCCTTGTTTAGTACGTGACGTTTGGATGCAAAGTATTTTGTATTATAGCATGTTTGAAGTAACATTCTTTTATGTACGAATTAGTTGCGTAGCTTGTCTAGTAAGTTTTAGTAAAATTGGGTTTAACACGGGCGTAGTTGGGAATGAAAGTTTTATGGTTACGCTTTAGTAGTGTGCTAGGTTAGGACTCATCATCATTATATTCAGCCATTTTCTATCCACTGCTGGATGAAGGCTTCCCCCTTTTCTTTCCACATATCTTGGTGTGCTGTAGCTCCTGAAAAACGCTTGATTTCATCTACCTACCTTGCATTTGGACGTCGTCTCGGTCGTTTCTTTTCTCTAGGAATCCAATGTAGTACATTTGTCGTCCATTTTCCATCTGTTCGTCCAGCTATGTGACCGGCCTATAACCACTTCATCATCTTCGCAGTCTTGATTACATCCTCTACCTTTGTGCGCGAATCCATTGTCTTCCTTGTTTCCTAGTTATTCCTAGCATGAATCTCTCCATTGCTTTTTATGTGACTCTTTTCGAGTCGTTTGCGCATTCAGTGTCCAAGTTTCACAGCCATACATCATCACAGGTAAGACACATTGATTATAAACTGTACGCTTCAGTCACATTGGTAGTTTGCTTTTGATAACAAAGTGTAGTCTTCCAAACGAATTCCACGCCATTTTACATCATCTATTTATTTCATCAGTCAACTTGGCATTCGATGTTTTGAGCTGGCCTAGGTAAACATACTCATCATCCATGCCTATTGTCTCTCCGTTAATTTTTATTTCCTTCTTTGCAGCGTGTTGATTGTACCTTACTTTTGTTTTGCTTAATTTCATTTTAAGTCCTATTTTCGAACTTTCATTACTCAGTTCTTCCATTTTGGTTTGTAGTTCTTCTGCACTTGAAGCAAACAGGACTGTATCATCAGCGAATCGTAGGTGATGGAGATATTCGCTATTAATTTTTATTCCAACTTCATCCCAGTTTAAATTTTGGAACATTTCCTTCAGGACCGCACAAAACAGTTTTGGAGAAATTGAATCTCCTTGCCTTACCCTTTTCCAACTTTGTGTTTTCACTTTCGTGATGCAGTCTGATGAGAGATGTGGCAGTCGAGTAAAAATGGTTCGCAGAAGCTTGATGTATGCACTTTCGATGCCTTTATGCTCAAGTGATTTAAGTACTGCTGCCAAGGAGACCGAATCGAAAGCTTTTTCAAAATCTATGAATCCAGGACATAGTGGAAGTTCATATTTACTAGGCCTTTCCATAACTTCATTCAATGGTATGTGGTCCATTGTGCTAAATCCATGACGAAGTCCGGCTTCCCGTCCCTGGTTAAAATCTAAGTCTCGTTCAATACGATTCAAAATAACTTTGGTGAACATTTTGTTTACTAATTGGCATGTAGTTTTCGACGCGTTCTCTGTCCCCTTTCTTGTACAACAAAATTATAACAGCATTATTCCAACTTGACGGTTTATTTCCCTTCGTCAGGCATATCGAGAATAAAATTTGCAAGTTCCTCTTTCATCTTTTCACCTCATTTAAATTCCTCTGCTGTGAGTCCACCTTCTCGTAGCGATTTTCAGTTCATCATACCACGTAGTATTTTATTCAGTTCTTTCATTACGTCTGGGACTTCATCATTTTCTTTCGAATCTTTTTTCCTAGTTGTTCTTCGGAGTAGTACAATTCTCTGTAGAAATCTTCAAATAATTTTTATAATTTCCTCCTTATTTCGTGTTACGGTCCCGTCTGGTCTCTTAACTGCAATTATTTGCTTTTTTTTTCTTTTGGTTTCCTTCAGGCTGTTGTTTTCCTCGATTGTATTTCTAACAAGATGCTCGTTGTATCTCAGTACATCCTCTCTTATTTTCTTTCTTACGGTTTTATTTAGTTCTATGTACTCAGTCCTCTTTATGTAATTTTCCTCTTCTTTTATTTCCCTTCTTTATCAAGAGTTTGGTTTCTTCTGAGAGATTTTGCTCTCGTTTTTTCTTTTTGATGCCTGCTATTTCCTTTGCTCTCTCTCTCTCTCATATTATCTGAGTCAATATTTCTGCTCTTGATACCTTTATCTTCTAACTCTTTCAAGGCGCTAAATTTATTGCTTATTTCTATCTCGAATGTCCGTCTGTTTTTCGATAGATTTAACAGATCTACAACCGGCGGCTTTACTCGGATAAGGTTCTTCCTTTCAAGTGTAGTATTTAGTTTCAGCTTACATCTCACCATGCTATGATCACTCGAGATTTTGAAACTGTTCAGACACGTCTTGAAGAATTTCCCTGTTACTCGTTAAAACGTAGTCTATTTCGTTTTTAGTCCCATTTGGGCCTTTCCATGTCCACTTCCTCTGGGGCGGTTTCTTGAAAAATGTATTGGAAATGAACAGTTTAGGAATAGTGTGTGTTAATTATACACAACGTAATTTACTTTTTTTTACACAAAAATTTTAGTTAAACTTTCGTGCTAACAAGCTGTACGATTTGTTTTAACGTTTGTATAGGTAGAGATTGGCAGTTGAACTTAATATGAGTTATACCATTTACTTGCAGTTAGAGCAGGCTGCGATTTTAGTGTGACATGTTTGTACACCACTTATTTTTCTGATATTGTTTTTATTTAAACTGCTTTTTAAGCACAGATTAATGACCCAACTGTATCTTACATATAAAAGGATTATAACTATTTGTGTGTATGTGTGTGTAATAAACCTTTTGGGTTTATTACTGATTGATTGGCCAGACGCCAATATATAATTTAAAGTATTGTTAATGTTTTCTTTTTTTTGTATAAATTTACGCTTGGTTACAACCTAACAATTTTGGTAATTTTTAATTTTTTTTATGCTTTTGTGCCAACAGCCGCCATTTGCTTTTGTTTGCTAATGTTTTTAACACGTTTTTATTAACTCGCTTTCTTGTCTGTCTGTCCGGTATAAATTTTGCAGTCGATTTTAAACTCACTTCCCATCATTCCGATTTCTTTAAAATTTTGTAAACCTGCTTGCTTCCGAAGACAATACGACAGAATAAACCAGTTAACTGTAATTAATTAATTAAATAAATAAATAACTCGCTTTCTTGTCTAACTGTTCGGTATAAATTTTGCAATCGATTTTAAACTCACTTCCCGATGAGCTAGATACTTGAACCTTTAAACATAGCTCAGAACTGGATGACAATGCAATATTAACTTATGATATTTTGGATCCAAAATGGCCGCCAACCCATTGTTGTGTAGAATACAAAGCCCAAACGGCTAGAGCAATAGAAACGAAATTTGGTATAATGGTACACTATTACGGTTACGAAAATATTGCCAAAAGTTTTCAAAGACGCCATCTTTCAAAAGAAAAATGAAATTTGGTATGAAGGTACATGACCGCTGGTAGGTTAAGGAAATATTACAAAACGTTAAAAAAGTCGCCATCTTGGATCCAAAATGGCCGCCAAACCCATTGTTGTGTAGAATACACAGCCTAAACCGTTGGGGCTAGCGAAGTGAAATTTGGTATGAAGGTACATTATCACTAGTAGGTTACGAAAATATTACCAAATTTTTCCAAAGACGCCATCTTGGATCCAACATGGTGGACACAAAAATTTATTTTCTACACCGTTTGAGCTAGAGATACGAAATTTGGCGTGAAGGTGTATCATAAGTAGTTTACGAAAATACTACAACATTTTGAAAAAGTCGCCATCTTGGATTCAAAATGGCCTCCCAAATATCATTTTCCACACCACTCGAGCTAGAGAAATGAAATTTTAAATGAAGGTGTACCACCATGAGTAAGTCACGATGATATGATAAAAGTCGCCATTTTTAATCCAAAATGGCCGCCAAAATAATTTTTTAAACCACTAAATCTAGAGAAACGAAATTCGGTATAAAGGTGTATGACCAAGAGTTGGTTACAAAAAATGGGGAAAACCTCCCGGTTCGGGGTAATATTTGTACCATGGAGGCGCAGTCCACCATTTCATCAAGATGTTTAAAATCGATTGCAAAATTTCACACACACAAGACTAAAAAGCAGAAACTAAATATACCACGTTTTTAAAACGGACAAACAGTGTAAAATAATTTCTCCTAACCCGTACACGCTGTCCTGAAAATTTGTGATCG
This sequence comes from Lepisma saccharinum, assembly GCA_022664845.1. Taxonomy (NCBI): domain Eukaryota; kingdom Metazoa; phylum Arthropoda; class Insecta; order Zygentoma; family Lepismatidae; genus Lepisma; species Lepisma saccharinum. The sequence continues at coordinate 45,601 of JAGDQP010003589.1, forward strand.
TAAATTTTTAATAGCTATGAAAACATTTGTAAGATTTAGAACGAAAAACGTGGGGTGCATGCAATAGATAATAGTAAGAACTGTAGTGAGTAGCTGTCTTTGAGAACTCACACAACAGTTCATATCATTTACAATGCAATAAAAAGGTTAGTGACTTATATGAACTATTCATGCATCAATTATCTATTGCATGCGACCCACGGTTTTCGTTCTAAATCTTACAAGTATTTTCATAGCTATTAAAAATTTGCAATCAGATTTACAGGACAATCTGTTTGGGGAAATTATTTTATACATTTTAGTCAGTTTTAAAAACGTATATATATTATTTTTATTTAAATAATTTTCTTTCTTTTTTTCACATTGTGCTTAAAACCAGTGGACTTATTAAGCTTTAAAAAGTTTTTTTTTAATACATAAATTTTAGTTCAATACAACTTAATGTTAACGATTTTACCACAATGTACATATTATGAATTTGTGTGATATATGAGAAAATCAATAAGAATCTAATTACGAAAATTAAAATTATTTTGTTTGCTATTACGTTAGCTGAACTCTTTGCTTCTAGAAGATTCTTAAGGTGAATAAACAGCGAAAAATTAGAACGTTTCGTCAAGTGTAAGTTGTCACATAAACATCCCGCGCCGAAACGTCCTGGCCCGCAATATGTATGTATGTGTTGATGAGCTGAATTGATAGAAACTTTTTCCTTTTGTATTTCCAGGGGGAATGACAACGTAACTCTGGTGTTGTCCTGGAATGTAATTCCCAACGCTGGGCTTCTTCCAAATGTATTAGCGTATGGGGAACATAGATTCAAGTTCCCTCCCGCGTATACTACATCTCGAGTGTGATGTGGATATTATCAGAGTTACAAGTGGTGGTGTTTGGAGCGCCTGGTATTAAGGTTTGATTGCACGAATATATCATCGCCATTTGATAAGGACGATCAACAATATAAATTGCACACCGTAATTTGTAGAGTACTTGGGGCATTGTTTGGTTGTACATTGTGTGATTGATTCATTTTGTTTGTTGAGAAAAAAAAAATCTGTTTGTTACTCTATGGTTCAACTAATAAAATATCATCTTCCTACGACATTTTATATGTAGGCTTATTGCTTTCTCTTATACCTGTATACTATAGTTGTAACATAAAGTAATAGGATTTATCTGGACATTTTATTATAAGTGTTAAACTCCCACGTCTATATTTTTTTTTCAGGTAATTTTCTATATACGTCCATACTTGAGCGGAATATATAGTTTTCTTTTTTTTTTAAAAAAAAAAAAGAAGTTAGAAACAATTTGTATTTTATTATGTATAGCGACATGTAAGACTCGAATACAATGCAGCAGTTTTGCTTTTTGCGTTGACAAAATCTATTGGATGTCTTGTGATACAACTGATTTATCGTGATCGATATTTTTGTGCCGTATCGTTATAAACAAGACTACACTTTAATATCAGTTGTTGTATTAATGTTTTTTAGTATGTATGTGTTTTGTTATACCGGAATTTGAATTGAGACACTTTGCATCCTTTTCATATTTATATACCTTTCTTTCCATAAGCATGTGATTTCATATACCAGGGTGTCTACTGCCGTGGAAAACCTGGAATTTTATTTTGACTGGAAAAAAAAAAAGGAATTGGAGCAGAAACCTGCTTTTTTAAAAGTAGTTATTAGTTTTAACTTAAATTTTCATTTTATTCATTTCACTCTGTAAATACAGGGTGTCTACCACCCTGGAAAACCTTGAGAACTTGGATAATAATAAAGGAATTTTGAAAATCTGGAAAACTCAGGGAAATCTATAATTTATGAGGGAAACTCAGGGAAATTTATGAGGTGGACCTGTCCACAGTTGGTAAGAGCACTGCTCAGGAAGGCGGCGGTCGTTGGTTCGATTCCCACTGCTGACCGGATTTTTTTAAATCAGGCAAAATCCTCTAGATTAAAGAAATTAGTTGTTGTTGTTTTTTTTTTTTTTTTCACTTGTAAAATTTACAAGATGTTTGGACTGGGTGGTGGTAGATGAAAAAAAATGTCATTGGTATTATTTACATGTTCCACTACACTAAGAACTCAGGGAATTTGGAGAGAATTATCATGGAAAACTCAGGGAATTTCAAGTCAGAAATTTACTAGACATTGTAAATTTAAGGTCACAAAATGAGGCCGTTAAAAAGTAATTATTTTTTGTAATAAGCTCTCGGGGACTTTTTGTGAGTACAGATGTGGCAACCCCAAGGGTACCCTAGCTGATATCAGCTATACTTCTTGTTTCTGATTGATGCTCTGCTTTTCTTCTTATTTCAACTTTCTCTAATCATGCATGTCTTGTTTTATTCTTTAATGGGCTAATGTGCTTATGTACTTTGGGTGTGATGTTGAACCAAGTTTTGTTATTAACTTCAATATATATTTTCTCAAGTATTTGAATTCAAATAATAAAGACATTTAAAAGCACTGAGAACCCAATTACAACTATTATGACTCACCTTGAAGTCTTTATTGTCGTTCTGTTTAAGTAGTTCCTTCAATATCAATTGGATAGATCCTTAACAGCTCTCGCTCCGTCTTCAGGCGTCGTTGAGATGTAATTTAAGTGTGGGTATAGTACTTTGTGAGGTTAGATTCTATGTTAAATAGTGTAAATTTACTGAGGTACACATTTAGCTTTCTACTTATTTATTCGAGATTAACCCATTTCGAATTTTAACACGTGTGTACTTTCCTGTACATACAATATTTTGATAATTCTTAGTTTTCATAATTCTTATACTCGAACAGGAATTTGTTGTACATATGACCTAAATACATTGTACCTACACATGGCCGATAGCCTCCATTTCTTCCAATATGGATGTTTTTTTTTGTTTTTTTTCAAGCAAAATTAACAGCGGAGTAATTTAAAAATATTGGGTTTTACAATTGGACTCAAATTTTTCGGTTAATAAATAATACACATCTTTCCACATACATATAGATAAAAGTTCACATACAATATAATCTCTCTCTCTCTCTCTCTCTCTCTCTCTGAAGCAACTACTGAAGAGAGCATTAAAAGTTTTACTTCAGGGTGAGTCATAATAGTTGAGGTTAAATTCAATTGATTTTTATTTATTGTGTTTAGGCATCTTTATCTTAGTCGGGTAATTGATAAAATAAACATACTTTGTTTGTTTGCAAGAAGAAAAGATATTCTAGATATACGTGCTATAAATGCATTTGTGTAAATAAAGTAACTGGCCATTCCTATCAAAAAGAATATGCAATAAAATGTGACCATGCGAATTAAAATTTGCTTCCAAGTTTAGTTTTACATGCACATGAATCAACTCATATTGAATGCACTTTTTTTTCTAAATTAGTATTGGTTATTTTCAACTAAACATGCAGAGAGGTAAATTATATTTTGTCAAATTTGGATCTGAACTGCTTTTTCGTTGAAATTTTATTAAAAAAATATGAATCATACATTTACTATTTGTTTGTTACTGCTCAACTGCCTTCTGCTAGGAAATATTCTACTTTATTTTCTTCTTTGAAATCTCTCGAAAACGTACATTTTAGTTAGCACGGAAATATATTTTTCATGTTCTATAAGAACTTATAGCAACAGTAGGTGCTTGATAAAAAAAAATATAAATTAATGACCTGGAAAAGAGTAGAAAAATAGACCTGGAATTAGAAAATTGACATTCAGTAGACACCGTATGTATTCTCGAGTACTGTGATTTGTTCGAATAATAAGCCTTGTAATCAGTGTTAGTTTTTTGGTGCACAAGGCTGGAGTTAAGTTGTGTATATATATATATATATATATATATATATTTACCGAGCCATCGTAGCTCAGTGGTACAGAGTTGGCGTAGCATTCGGGAGGTCGTGGGTTCGATCTCAGCGGCCGACCATCCTGACTGAGGTCTTTCCTTAATCACACCAGACAAATGTCGGGATAGCACCTTCAACATAGGCCCTAGCCGATACCTTCCCGAATCCTTTCCCCTCCCCCATCCCGGCCTCAGCCTTAGATGACTAAAGGCTTCTAAGGTAAAATCAATTCACGTTGTAATTTTTGAAGACTATTATGTTTGCAAATTCTGTGTGATCTTTCATTACCGTTGTTGCAATGGAACATGCCGCCGCTGTTTTTTCCTATTTATTCAAAGAACACATCGAATTTGAAAAAGTCTTCAGAAAATACAAACTTCGACCTTATATCCCCTCAAAAAACATTGAAAAATCTCACTGGATACAAAGGATAATTTGGATAAATGCTTATGTAAAGAAAAGTATATAAGGATACCGAAGCGACATCTGCATACCAGGAGGAAGAAACGTGAAAGCGATGGAAATTCTGCTAATCCAAGGGTTTTGCAAAACACTTGTAGTGAAGAAAACAACAAAGAATCTTCTTGCCTTTTATAAAAAGCGATCTGACACGGCGGTGAAAGAATCCGGTTACATGATATCCAGGAAACCGCCTCCAAATAATTATAGTCTAAACCATTTTCTTAACACTATTAATTACAGACTTTTCTTTAGTTCACAATGGTTCGTGGTGTCCTCAAATCTTGGAACGTTAATTAAACTCGTTTCCCGACGACGTGATACAATGATGAAATTTTGCATAGCGACGTAAGTCGGGTGACAATACAATATTCCATTGTTACTTTCATATAATTTAAAAGCATATTTTAATATGGACTTCTTTATTCTAAAATAAACACTAGCCTGTAACGATGTTGCGTTTGACTAGTCGTAGAACACTAGGATTTGGGTCACAAAACATTAGCTTCACAAAAAGTATCTGAACACCGAACTCGAAGAGAGGGCGCGCCATTTCAAGGATTTATAAAGTGACTCCAATAGCGCGCGCCCCATGCTTTTCTTTTTCATCATACATAAACAAAATTATTTTATACTTTTTAGTACGAATTGTTTAAAGAAAAGTATGTCTTTAAAAAGGTTTTTTTTCTCCTTCATTCTATCTTTAGTTTTCTTTCTTTTCAAAACTTCTCTTATTATTAAAAAAATATCGAATGTTAAATATTCCCTGAAGCAGCGATATGCAGTGAAACGTGTACATGTAGGAAACAACTCTACAATTATACATTATTCATATGATACATACATAGGGTATAGTCAAATTATTACTCTGTGATTTTGACTTTGCGCATCATGTGAAATGCTCTTTGTCTGGTAACCTTCATTTATCTATCCTCTAGCCGCATTATGATTTTTCGGAGACTGGCCTGTCCGGGATCCGTCACTGACTAGGAAGGTGGAAACATGTAATCTGCATACACTTCAGGAACTACAAAACTAATTCTTCCACATACTTACCCTGGGGGAATGTGTTCACCGTCAAGAAGCGTGTGCAGATATGCTCGGACGTCTGTATGGACTATTTTGGAGCACTTCCTGTAGGAACCAGTTTGATGTGGTATTACTTTCAGTGCACAGATAACTTTTTGGACGCCCTGTATGAAACAATAATTTCACTAGCTTCTGAGCTTTGTCAAGGACCCGCAACAACTTCATCTGTATGGTATATTCCCATAGTTACCTCAGTATCATGCATCTTGTGTGACGAGATGGAAGCAGTTATTAACAGTGACTTTATTGCTTGCATATCTTAAGATATTTTGTTACTTGCGACAGGAAGATAACATTGCTATGATTGGTCAGGAAATAATAATGTCACGTAGATTCGGTTGCAGCAGTGACGTCACAGGCTTTTTCATGCTGCGTGCTGACTTCCTCCTGTAGCTAATTTCCTGTTTATATTGGGTACAGTACGCACTATACTATACCGTAACACGATTTAATCTAGTGTGCAATAATAATAATAAAAAAAAAAACACTGTACCTGACTTATCTAACCTCCACGTATCCTTGGTCACAAGCGTGTATATAAGGTAAAATTATAAGAAAGGGATTACTTACAGCTTGTTGTTCTATAGGTGAACGCACGCACACATTAGCACTTTAAGTACAGATATCTTGAAACTCTAAAACAAGTTTGCTCTGCATTTCAACACTTTTCCTTCTCGAACTTACACGCTGTACAGTTGCCGATTTTTCCACGCTTCGCAAATCCATGCGCTATAAGTCAATTGTTCTCCAAAACTTGATGCGTCGTCTGCTACGTGGCACCACTGTCGTCTTAATTCTATCCTCACGTGTGCGTTTGTTACTCTGAGTAAGAAGGTGAATTCACCGAAATATTCAAGATCCTGGGTTCTTCGTATTAGCTTTCCAACATGCTACCAATACAACAAATTTGGAATTGGAAGTCAGTCTTATATACGGTTAAGTAGTAATATTTACACTTGCGATTTTGTTAGCTGGGCTTAAAAGACTAGTTTAAACAGCAACCCGACTTACGAGACTCCTAGTGTGTGGGAACTTTCGTGAAATCAGTGTACGATTTGCAGTTCAAAAACATTGAAAGAGGTTAGTAGATTAAGAACATATATATATTGTGAACGACCGGAGAGATACTGATGGTTTAGGTAAGGTATTCTATGACCTGAGTTTAGGAAGACCTATCACCATGTGAACGGCTTCCTCCAGGTCTACAAAGAATACCTGTGAAATATGCGGTTCATAAAACACTGAATTATTAGCGAGAGGTTTTACATAGTGTCGTTCATCAAAGATTTAGTGTGAAATATCGATGGGAAATACGTGGTGAACTTTGGGAGTTCATTATGGGCGTTAACTTGAAATGCCAGATGGTAGAGGCTTAATTTGGGATTTTAATGCAACGAAGATCAGCTAAACTTGAGAACTACTTGGATATAAAAGGGTTCTGTTACCAAGTTAATTGAAGGTAACATGATTACATTTTAACACACCACGTTTCTTAACGATGGACAGAATAAACAGATTTTAATGAAGTTATTTAACTTTGAACAAATATCATTCGGGAGGTGACACTTAGAAAGCCTACATTATGTCAGACGCTAAAAATCACAATATAAAGCAGATCCTCTATTCATTCCTGAAATTTGTTAGATGTTCAATGAAACTCTACAGCCTTTGATTCCATCACAGCCAGAAGATGATAATGTTCAGAAAAAAAACTATCTTCCTTCTTAGATTGGAGTCGATGCTTTGGCTGGAGACCTCTTCTATTGTACTGAAGCATTGAAGGCGCCTCTATGGAACTGAAGGTTTTGGTAGAATACTGATTGGCTTTATATAGTGATTTGTATATGCAGTAAATGTGTGTGTGTGTGTAGTGTTTGACTTGACTCTCCTCTGCGACGTTCTCATAAGAATATGGTTATTTGCTCAAAGGTGAATAACTTCTCAATTGACGTCATAGATTGCATTATATTTCATCAGTCTACGTTGATGTTACTCTGTTCATCTTTACTGAAACATGGCGGTGGTTTTATTTCCATTTCACCGAACAATTTACAAGAAAAATATACTAAATCCTAAATTTTCCTATTATTTTGAATTTTATGAATAAAGTTAATTTTACCCTCTGCTCGGGAGGATCACAATATATATACTTCTCTCTCTCTCTCTATAGAGAGAGAGAGAGAGAGAGAGGTCATGCCACATGTTGGGAGAAGTATTTGGGGGTTAAAAAAATGTTGGTCCATGTACTGTATCCTATAACCTGCATTAGTAACGCGGTAGTTTTCAACGATCTTCTGGCTGAAGATGAATCAATGAATTGGAAACTTACACACAAAAAGCTATCAGTGAGTAAAATATTTCAATGATCTAGTTTTTAACAGTATTATAGAAATTCTGACATAGTCTTTCCTATTCATTATACAGTGCAACCGAAATATATAATATATATATATATATATATATATATATATATATATATATATATATTTTTTTTTTTTTCTCGATAGCAGCTGTGATTGGTTCTAATAAATTATACAGCATGTGTTCATCCACCAGTCTGAGTGGATGACAGAAGATATTCGCAAGAGATGTGTTGTTCTCGTGGGGATATTTTAGTTGGGTATGCCATTCCTTTTAACTCAGTTAACAAGCTAACCTCGCTTCAATAATTCAAAATGTCCGAGTTTCAATTCTGCGAAAATTAGCTACTAGTTTTCTGCATTCATGAAGAATGTGGCTATTTTGAACGCATGATGTAACCATCACCTTTAAGTGATTAAGATCTCTTACAAGTTAATTACATATGTGAAGAACAGCATACAAAATTACGCCTGTAGTTTCAAATTACCTCAGTAAATCTTGTATTTCCCTACAGGACCTTATTCCAAACACTGATAGCAATCTGCTGCCAAGTAGTTCCAATTAAAAAAATTTATGATATAGTCCCTGAACTCGGTAATCATTATTTCTTTATTTGTAGGTGCAATTCCATGTTTCACTAATAGCTTGCTTATTAATGAATATAAGAAATTATGAAGAAGGGATAAAACAACTAATAAACGCAGTTCACCATGCAGTCCCGTCGCCCAAAATAACATTTATGAAACCAGATCTGGTGACTTCATCCACGATCAAATAAATGACTCATTCTAAAACAAATTTTCTAAAATGTTTTTTTATTGAAACAATTACAATAATTTTTTTAACATGACATGTTTTAACGTTTAACAAATTATTTACAAAATCCTATATACAATAATATACATGAAAGTTTATCTAACATTAGCATAAATTTTCAGCCTTGACTTTTTTATTTTTAAATATTCCTTCGCAATAAACCGCACATTTCCCTACGGCAGAACTCGAAGCAGATTTTTGACATAACCTAGTCCTGACTATGCTAGACTATTTTGTCGTTTATCTATTAAAGGAAAGCTGGATACTCAAGTGTTCCTTAGGAAGCAAAAGTCTCGATATCTTCCCAGTCTCGTTGATTTTCTTTCTTGATTTCATGTGCAGTCACGCGATTGATAAAAGAGGATGTAACCAGTCTCGGAGGATTTCTGAATATCAGAGGTGAGCCCATAGAAGTCTTCTATCGCTGAAGCATCTATTTTCTGAAAAGGAAGTTTTAAGATACGTCACTCCTGAGACAATAACAGTTCACAAGAAACAGTCCAGAGACAGATGCTAGACAATTTACGATAGTAATAATAAAACACACACATATTTCGCCATTACTCACTTGATCCTAATACATCACGAATTTTCGAAATGAACATCTTTATATCACGTCACACAAAAAGCGAAACAACTTTTTAAAAAATCTTGTTCTAACTTCCCCGAAAAATTGTACACAACAACTTGAACGTAATACCAACTCCCCTGTTTATAGTGGCGATAATTCAAGCTATAAATACGAAACTTTTTACATATGATCAAGTCAACGTTCGTCTATCGACCCATTCATGGTATTAACATCCGTGGTACAGTGGTTACGGTCACTGACAGGTTCGAGTCCTCCTCACCCGGCCATCCTGACAGGTTTTCCAGATTTTTTTCTCAAGTGAATGGCGTGATAGTACCTAAACCAAGTCCTCTGCTTCTGCCTTCTCCACCCTTTTCACCAGAAATGGTCTCCAGCGAGAGAAGTCATCCGTCAGATATGTTATGTGAAAGCTGTCATAAATGATTAAATAGAAGTTTAAATTTTGAGTTGTGCCACTTTCCTATATAACGTACGACGTAATCAGAGTTGTTTATCTGTTAGCACTGATATTTCACGAAACAACTGAAGGTATTACACAGATGGAAACAATTGTACTCTGATTCAGTTGCAACCCTATGGCGCGTCATGTATGGAGTTTTCTTATTTAGGGGTACTCGCTTTTTCTTTTCAAGATGGCGCACATACAAGAATACAACGGGAGTTAATATAAAGAAAGTAACATATATATTGAAAGCATAAAGGCGGCACTTATTCATTCGGAAAATTTGACAAATTGAAAGAATACTGTTTAAACTTGTCTTAATTTCATTGTTCTCATCCTGGTTTCCTTGGAGAGAGAGAGAGAGAGAGAACTATATGCAAGTCAGATATACACAAGGAATTCCATGAATTCTTCATTTTCTTTATTGTTTTAAATTTCTTAAGTAGTTCCATTTGACGAGAGACTACTAAAACGTCGTGCTTCTTACGAATTCAATGAATAACACAATAAAAGCTCTAGTACAACTGTTTTAGGAAGAGTAACTCATCCACTGTTTTATTTCACAACTTCCAGAATTACTAGACCGCTACGTTCTAATGTTTTTATAATACTGCTATCAGAAATCGCAGAAACAGGACCTGTACGTCCTAGTAGTTCCTCTTAAAATGGTACTGGTATCTTAGGCACCGGTTGGAATATTTATAAAACTGGCACAAAAGACACAAAATCTTTAACACTACAAATAATGGTTAAAACTAACGCAAAAATCATAAGGCACGAAGTGCTATTTCTAACTTACAAAAAAAAACTCCATTTATAAACGAGACAATACGAAAAGGAAGTTTGCAAGAAAAATAGACAAGATAGTGGAATTGAGGAATCTAACAAACAAGAATAGTGTAATGGATGAAATACACAGGAATGTGAAAACAAGATAGCAAGGCTTTGTGCATATTCAGATCCAGAGGAAAGCAAAGATGACGAAGTGTCTAGAAATTAACCTTTTTATTACTACGGTCAAATTCAGCACATTGGAACAGTAACAATAGCTTCACAATATTTTCTTACTGAGACAGAACTAGTTTATGTATTTGATGAAATATCTTCGTATTTATCAGACTCGACTGATTCACGAGATAGTAATACTGGCATTGAAGTTCATGCAAACCTGTCCTTTCTCGGCCTCTGTATTCTCCGGATCTTGCTCAAACTGATTACTACCTGTTTTCTAAGATCAAACACTTGGTCGGAAAAGGTTCACATCGGCCAAAGAAGTAAAGACGTACGGGAAGCGCGCTGTGAACGAGGTAACCAAAAATGGCCTCCAGGATTCTTTTGATAAATGATATGCACGCTGGCAAAAGTGTGTCACTAAAGGTGATGATGTGTGAAAGGCTGTATTTCCTCTGGAATAAGTGTTTATCAAAGTTCGGTTTATTTTTGACTGTACTAGTATAATTTAGCAGCACACATTCAACAGCGTAATGGGAATTTCAATCCTCTTGTTCATCAATTTCATAGTAAAAATGCAGGTAAGTATAAAAATTTAATGTTCTTGATTTTTTTCAAATTATATTTTCCCCATGCAATATACTGCAGAAAATATTGACAGTTTATTCCTCATTTTTTGTGAGTTCCTACTATCTGCAATCTTTATGGTGAGATTTTTGAATATTCATATTAAGTTTTTTTGCATGGTAGTTCCAAATTTTAAAATATTTAATAAATTGTTAAAAAACGGTCAGCAAAGAGTGATTGATCAGTATTCTCGATCGTAGCAATTAGAAGGTTAAAGACAGACAGAGAAAACACTGGAAGTACGAAAATTGGATGTAAAATCGACATTTCTGTTTTCCAGAAAATGGCGCAAAATTAGTAATAAGCATCACTTGTTTCCTGCCGATTGCAGAGGATTCTTCAAGACATGTTTTATCAATTTCCATCTACCTGTCTTAGTGCATAATTTTTCTTCTTCTATATATCATATGAGTCTTTAATCGAATCATTTACTATGCAAATTCTACATAAATAATATCGTTTTATTGGCTTCAGTATTGCCCTCCTCTTAATTTCTGGTGTAGTATAAAGTAATCCATTATTTTTGCATGACATTGAAGGCTTGGCTTACCATAGTTAGAATGATCCGATTTAGGTCACATATGCGCCGTTTTGTTCGATAACGTGTTGCCATTTGGAAGGTAATATCATGATGCCTCTCTCATAGAAGCCCTTGTCCCTATTGGCAAAAAATTGAGACAGTCGATTTTCACAAGCCTCTCTTGAAGCGAATTTTTAACCAGCAAACGTGTTTGCCATGGACAGGAACAGATGGTAATCACTCGGTGCCAGGTCCGGACTATAAGGTGGATGCATAAGAACCTCCCAACCAAGCTCCCGGAGCTTCTGCCGAGTCACTATCGATGTGTGTGGCCTGGCGTTGTCCTGGTGGAACACAATGCCTCTCCTATTGGCCAAAGCTGGCCGCTTCTGGGCGATTGCTGCCTTCAGACGGTCCAATTGTTGACAGTATAGTTCCGAGTTAAGGGTTTGGCCGTAGGGGAGCAGCTCATAGTAGATAATTCCCTGCCAATCCCACCAAACACACAGCAAAACCTTCCTGGGCGTCAATCCTGGCTTGGGCACCGTTTGCGCCGGCGCACCGCGCTTCGACCACGACCGTTTTCGCGTGACGTTGTCGTAAGTGATCCACTTTTCATCACCAGTCACCAACCGCTTCAGAAATGGGTCGCTTTTGTTGCGATTCGCAGATGGAAATTCGGTCCATGAGGTTTTTTTGCGTTAACTCGTGTGGCACCCATACATCAAGCTTCTTTGTGTATCCAGCCTTATGCAAATGGTTCCACACGGTTTTTTGTGCAATGTTTAGCTCTTGGGCAATCGACACAGTGCTTGCATGACGGTCGGACGCGACAATGTCCATGATTTTATCGACACTTGGCCTTCCAGTGCGTGGTACATCTTTGACGTCAAAATTACCGGAACGGAATCGACGAAACCAAAATTGCGCGTGATTGGCTGTTACAGTATCAGGACCATAAACACTATTCACATTTGCAGCCGCCTGGCTTGCGTTTTCGCCTTTATCGAAGAAAAACTGTAAAATATAGCGTATTTTCTCTTTGCTAGTGTCCATTTTGACGCGCGCTCACACAACACTGAGTCAACTCATCACAACTATCTGAACAGTGTTTGTAAGTACGCAATCTCATCGTTTGAACGCCATCTCTTTGAACCCGATCGGACTTATACAACGCGAGCTACAGATCACTGAAGCCATCTATTGGCAAAATAATGGATTACTTTTTACTACACCAGATATATATTCATTACTGAACCCTTGAATCTTGTTCTCCTTAATCCTCAAATTTCAAACGCTTTCGATCCCCCCCCATTTTCTCGCGTACTCGACGTTTTCGCTCCATACAAGTCCTTGATTTATTTTTTCCCTAGTCTTTACTCAGTGGTAGAAACAAAAGTATATTTTTCTTTGTGATGGGCTCTTCCGTTGTTGTTCTCGCACTGCCGTCTTTTATTACACTTCATTTTTAACACTTTACACTTACTTAAAATCTTATAATGATATTCCTATTTCCGAACTATAACAATTTTGATTCATTTCAAAACTATACTTACATCAACCATATCGTCGTCAAAAAGCAACCAAAACCCATGGCTTTTAACAATACTTATATAATGACCCCGATTAGGTCCACTGCCACAATGTATCACTACAGCTACCAAATCATACAGTCGGTCTGGATTCACAGCATCATCTGACTGTAAAACAAACAAAGATACACGTAAGAAAACCGTATTACGAAAAACTTTTACTTTGAAACCTGACAGAAAGAAATCTGAGCTAACTGACTCATACTAAACTGATCTTACAGTCAAATTGCTTCAGAAATACTGTTCCTGTGATTTTTAAAATTAGGAGTCCGTTAAGTGAATTTCGAACCGAAGCACTACGTTCTATGCACACCCACTGGGTTTGAAGCCCAACTCACTACAGCTCTTATTAAGTTATCATATTTCCATGCGAGGGTGATTCGGTAAATAAGTTAACACTTGCTGTCTCCTCTTGGTCAACTTCTGAAACAATTGAGACGAACACAGGAAATACTATCCAAGGGGTGCTCATTCTGGTAGTTTAGCAATCTTAATTTTATCAGCAACTGCTGTGATGTACCAAGGGGTCACAGTAACAAGTCAGTTTGAATATTTCTCAAAATTCAAGGTTTGAAGAACGGTACGATTTCTGATCGACCAGACCAAATCGGAACACTTGGCACACAGCTTAAAGAATTGATTTACGACAATCGGATAATTAATTAGTCAAAGAGATGTGACAAAAAAAGTTTGATTTTCTATCCATCATCCGTTAATTAGTGTTCTGACTGTCACTGATAACTACAAGACCGAAGGCCGATTTTTTCTCATCAGACAATAGAACGTTTAATCCCACGCTGAGAGAAATGTTTCCACTTGGGGATTATGTATAAAAGTATAGCAAGGTCTGTATTTTTACTTGTAAAATATTTGATAATTCTGTTTCGTTACAATGGTAGTGTATCTCATTTTCTCACCCTCAATCTTACATTACACAGAAAAGTTAACGTACACTATATTCTCCTACAGCCTTCGCATCTAACAAAGCGTTAGAAAAGGATAAAAATATACATAACAATAAAATGGAACAATTTATTTTTAAATAAACATTTGTTTCATTTTATAAACCTCTATATACACGATGGCGTTAAAATAAAAAAATGTACAATTAATATCGAATTCGATTCCCAGTAAACTTTCAATGGTGATTTGGAATCCACCTTAATCTGTAGATCCCGTCCTTAGAATATCATCTCTATCTGATGAAAGGCAATTGCAAACTTATCCGGGGATCTTCTGTTCATAAACATTCACCCTGGCAGAACAGCAGTCATAATCACCAATGCTGTATAAACTGTCAGAATAGTGAGAAAAAAAAAGTTTTTTCCTGTGACGTTTTTTTGTTTCTTTTTTTTAAAAAACATCGTGTGTTTTTTTTTTTTTTTCACACAGCAAGTGATTTCATGCTTTACGCTGCAGATAATCAATGTAATCAGTAGGATTGGAGTTAAGATTTCATACATTAATCACAATTTATTTTGCTTTGTTTTCCTGCAGCCTTACGAGACAAATGGTGGGATTATTTATGCATTCATTGCCACATTGCTATACTTCCTACATCTTGTCTCTGACAAACATAAGGAATTAACTAAAGACTGAAGTTATTTGGTATAGTTTGTATTAAAATACTAATTAACCCCCAGAAAACTGAAATATGTTGAATTATAGGAATAATTTAAGTTCCTAGAGATATTACAACTTCGAAGACATCTTTACTATAAACTGAAAAACTATGAATTCTTACGAAATATGCACTCATCATCCCGTACATACAATACATTAATTTCTAATAACGATAATATTCAAGGAAAATATAATCTATTTTTGATCATAATTACTGTCCGCAAAAATCGATTATCTTTAGTTCAAAATCCTGGGAAATAACCTGCTTCTATTCAAGGGCAGAGATATATGTTTGCGCTTACTAGTACATTGTTTTTGAATTTGATTTTTTTAAGGCCCTTAGACAATTCTGGCTCATGTCGGATGGATGATCAGATGAATTGGTGAAATGACGAAAGTGGGAGGAAACGGGAGAACCCCGAGAAAACCTACGTACACGGTGTTTGTCCATCACAAAGCCCACATGGCATGAGCAGGGATGGAACCGATGACCCCTAGTGCCAGAGGTGAGCGCACTACCAATTGAGCAATCGCGGCCACACTAGTAGATTGTTTCACTATAAAAACACTAGGCATTGCTCCAAGGCTCGCGCCCCATACTGTGAAAATATGTGAAGCAAACCCCCTGAAAAGTCAGGATGAGCGGCCGCTACAATCCAAGGACATTCCAATTGCTAAGTGAACGCTCTAACAATTTATTTACAGTCGCAGGTGTCGTCTCGCTTAAAACACAAGCATTTCGTGTCTTAAACATTTTACTTTACAAACGTTCCCCCCGTTTTTGAATTCGAAGCTGCAATTGAATTGCAGAGGCGTATCCCATTTTGATTTTAACAAAATTCATCTATAACTAAACTTACATAATGGAATTATTCGCGTGCACTATAGTAGAATAGCAAGAATTACAGTCTGAAATAGTTGACTCACATACAATTCTGATCACTTAACACAAAATCTAGTAGTGGGACAGTAAGAGCTTTAAGAATAGTATTGAATCAAATAGAAATCCTGTGTTTCTGCAAATAGGTACTTAATATTTCAAAACATTACTGAATCCTAATAAATCTGAGGTACCAGTAATTAGTGATATCAACTGATCTTGCTCTGTAAAAGATTAACATGCGAATACGAGGGAATAACATGCTCTGTAAATTCACGGGGGGGAAATGTACTTCTGGAATGCTGGATTTAATTTCTATCCCACATTTATGGTTGGATAGGCAACTATGGTCTAAGCCCGTCTTATATCTAAAGGATAACGTGACGGGCTTAGGCACAGCTGCCTGTTTGGCCATAAATGTATGTTAAATGAAATAATAAATGCTATGTTCCTAGGATACATACACATGGAAATAATACAGCGTTTCACAGACTCCGTCCATTGAAAAAAGCACATATCCCTTACTAGCGGAAAAATATACACAATACTGAGAAGACGTATACGTATCACAGAAAACATATCTGCACATACACATACGTACACTTCTCACACGATATACGTAATTAAGTATTTTAAATGCACTAAATGCTATACTTACGGTATTAAATAGCCTTAACTCTAATGGAAATACAACTCGATGGGAGACTTTAATATGCCTGTTGTACTGTTCCATGTACTTGAACCTTTTCAAATGAAGAGCTAGGATCATTGGAAGCTTTTTTACTCGCATTCGTTTCTGTTGGAAGAGAAATTGTAAACAACATTAAATTCTTCTCTTACCCTCTTCACAACATTTTTTACACAAAATCATCAACATTTTTAAGTTCTCCGTGGAGGGAAGCACATTTAATTTATGCAACGTTCAGAAATCTATATTAAACAGTTTTAATTTCTGTTGACAATGCAGTTGTTACTGCAGCCAGAGCACCTAAACCATCAAGAGTGTAGGGTGCAGGTGAAAGTTAAGTATTACCTTATTATCTCAAGAGAAATTACTACTAGGGTAATTTCTATCAAAAAATTTTAACCCCAAATTTCTATTCACGACCAAACTCTGAAAATACTGTGAAATGAAAATGTGTGTCCAGTGTTTCGGCGAGGATCCAGCTATATCAAATTTATTTTGAGATACAATATATATGTATGTAATAAAAAAAGCAGTATTTTGTACTAAAAAAGTACAAGTGAAACTCTTATAATAAAGTCATACCAGCTAACTTTGTCGCTCTATCTACATAATCTTATTTATTTATTCCCCACTTACACCAGAACTAGCCAACTTATTCTTTACCAGCAGTAAGAAAACAACTGAAAAGAGTATTCCACAAACCGGAGAAGTTCAGTGTTTGATGTGACGTATCGTATAATGCTGTATGAAGCTACTCTAGCAGTACTGATACAAAGTACCATTATTCTGAATTAGGTAATTTGAACTACAATAAAGCAGAACATTTTAACAATTTCGTTACATTATTGGAAACGCCATTCTTAGTATGTAAACGAAACAACAGTTTCCCGAAATTCGTCTAAATAATGTGTTATTACGTAATCAATATTTATTCTTATTATTATTAGTAACCTTCAACTGAACTGTACACTTGATTACTGTACATATGTCCAATATACATTTGAAGTCAGCAAATCAGCACGAGCTGTTAGCTCAGTGAATACGTTTCCGCTCAGAAATTATGAATTCAGGCTTCCTTCCCAGTGGATCTGACAAAAAGGTTTAGAAAACGTAAAGGTATCGTCCCCTGTGCGATGCGCAGTGCCGTTTGCGGAGATAACCCTTTACATCACCTTTGTTTCGCAAATGTGGAAAATAATTTCACAGGTTTCCAAAAATTCAATCCTTAAACACGCTGGTCCAATTTTTTGCGCGTTTTTATTTTTTTATCCACACATAAGGCATTACATACACAGAATTTGTTCATATCACCTGGTAGCTTAATTGGTGGCCACCAAATCGACAATGGTTCAGTTCCCAGTTAAGATGGTAACTAATGCCCTGTGCGTTTTTTAACTCGTATCCACACACAAGATATTTGTGTAAAACCAATTTCCAAAACCAACACTGGTGAGTAGTTTGATTACTATCTGGAGAAGATTTTCGGGTAATTTTGTGATGGGAGTCTAAGGTCTGTTCCTACGTTAACAACCTGTTTTTCTGTTATTAGTCGTTCCACTTCTGCAACTGGATGAGTATGTATGTATGCCCTGTTCACAGTGTGAGTCCCAGCCGGAGCTAAGAAGAATCAGCCACAATTGATATATTGCTTCTTCTTATTTTTTTTAACACTCGTATCCCGCTGAAGATACAAGTCTTTTTTTCCACACTTTTGCATCAATCTTTGCTGGACTCCCGTCGCATTACTCCGTCCCCCATCCAATAATAATAACATCTTGCTTTTCATCGTGTATGAGTCAAAGTGTGCGGCTACCTTAAACTACCTCACGTTCATTGAATTTGAATTTATTTTATGGCATCTTTGGCTCAGGCCGGGATGGGTTAGGTAGAAGATGGAGGAAGGTATCGACCAAGGCCTTACTTAAGGTGTCATCTCGACATTCGCCTGGTGAGACTGGAAAATCTTAGGATGGTTGGCCGTGCGGTTCAAAAACCACGTACTTACCCACTGCCGATCCGAAATACATGACGTTACCGCCTGGACCACGAGGTACCTTACTTCATGTAAAACTTGACGAATACTATAAGGCAGGAGCCGTGTATTTTGAGTAGGAAGTGAAGGAATAACACTGACAAGTGGGAAATACGAGAAAGCTGATTAGTGAGGTAGAACGTGCCCTCGTTCAACTGCACTTTGTGTATACCATTACAGGGTATACCATTACAGACACTCCAACACTTGAGTAAAATACAAGTGCAAGGTTATTAAATACGTTACCTGAGCTTCTTGATAACTGCTACAGTTGTCACACTTAAATTTGTTGTCGCTGCACAAGGTCTCTGTATTGCTAAAACACCGCAAACAATGCGTAATACTCGTGTTTTGATCTACGTCCACCTGCAGATCAAAGAAGTCTTCGTCTTTACTACTGACAGTTTCACAGTTAAGGCATCTGGTCTCACTGGTGAGGATTCCTTGAAAGATTTCATGAACCCACGTTGGCTCCTGTTGCGAGTTGGGCTGATCGCCATTCCCACTTTTAGGCCTTGCACTATTCTGATGACGTTCGGCTGAGAAAAAAATCAAAACATAAAAATACAGTTTCGTTCAAAACACATGTGTTCGTTTATAACACATAATTACCAAAATTTGCTTAATTACGTACATATGTAGGTCTCAAACTGATTTTGAAACCATTAATCAATTGTACCCAATCTTTCACCTTATTGTACGGAACGTCAGTCAGTCATTCAGTCAACATGGGACACAAAGAAGTAACATAAGTAAGACCTTTGCCACCACCATGAATATACGATGAACTAGTTTCTGGCATAATTACTTTTACATTACACACATGTCATTAGCTTACAATCCTTATTGAAAACTAGTCTTGAATTGAACGCTAACAACATATACCGTAAGTGTGAATTGGATTGTACTCCCTCCGTGCGTAATCATCTTGAAATTGTATTTTCCTGCCCTAAAAAAAAATCATTAATAAAACTTTACATTATAGCTTTTAAGCTTATGAAAACAGAAGACAATCAAGTCAGGTCATTTACTTTCATCTACTAGTAGAAGGAATGAGAACAGCAACGTTCTTGGACTTACTTCAAGGTACTATCAAAGCGTTCGCCTGGAGTACATGTAGCAAACAAACCAAAATATCAGGATTGACGGTCTCGAAATACGTTCCCAATTTCTCCCGATTACGAGCCAGAAATACGTCCACAGAATCACTCTCAGTCAACTCAAAAAGAACTTCACAACGTGAAAAAAACAATTGATATGACTCCCACACTTGGATTACGAGCAAATATATTTCATTGTGCATGTGAAGAATATATTAAAACGACGATAAAGTATTGCATTTATTGATTTATTTATTGCATTTAAAGATTCCACCCCCACCCCCCTAAAAACAAAACATAACACAAATAAAAATAACACTACTTACCTAAGATTATTTCATTTATGTGATTGATTAGGAAATTTAGGAACTCATGAGCATCTTGCTGCATATAATTATCGAATTCCTCTGAAACAATAAGAAGTTGAAAAATGAAATATACACTACAATGCAGTAAGATCCATTAAGTATTATAATATTATAGGAAGTAACATGCACTTCGAAATTTTGCCAGACTTCTCACGGTTTCATTGTTCGACTAAATTCATATTTCGGATTGATTCTAGAGAGAAATGCCTGACATTTTCACCCACTTGCATCATGTCTAAATTAGAAAAATGGTCGCTAAATACACGTTCAATAGAGTTAACCGAGTTTCCTTGTTAGCTATACTATGCCAAACTCGTGTACTTCACAAAACCAACACAAAAACACACATAAAATGCTTCCGTGGACCATCTCTTTCTTTATCTTTTGAACATACGGACTAGTGACTTTAACCAGAAACTTGAAACTTAATATAGAATACAGCAAAAACGTAGAACTCTTCCATTTCACCTTTTCAAGCTAATTAGTGGCGTTTCATATAATCTTACTCACATTTATATTAATTAGATTTCCAGTTCATAATATTAGTAGACATGACTTTTGCAGTGTGGAAAATAATAGTTGTCCTAAACCCATTTCTTGGCTTTGATTTAATATTTTAAAAACGTTTTCGTCTATCATGTACAGTTTTTGCGCAATTTTTTATACTTTTGTGGTGTGATAAAACAGGGAAATTTTCTTTAGTTGCAACTTTAACGTTAAAATCACTGTAAGATACTCTGGTCTATTTTCGGTATCCAATAGACTATATCCTACCATTTCTTACGATAAATTGAAAAGAGAGCACGATAAGATAAAATGAATTGTCTGGGCGGTAACAGCACTATGGCTTACGCCCGTCCCGAAAAGAGAACACACGAAATGCACAAACTAATGAAAATCTGTGAACCCAATGAGGAATCGGGACTGCATATGATTCAGGGTTTGTTGTTCAAAACTTTCTGGGAAACAGAAAAGATAGTAATTGTAACATAATGGTGGAAATCTTTAACAGGTTGGACTGGAATATCAGCACCAGTTTCTCCTAGGCCCATTGAGTTCTTCCAAGATTTGAGTGTTATCAGCAAAGAAGGAGAAATACTTCATAAAGATATCACAGGACTTGGAAAACAAGCATTAGAATTATTAAAATATAAACGTTGTGTTTATTTCCTCAATACTTCAGATTTTATTCGCTACGGGTAAAACTAAAACATGAAATAAAATCAATTCTACGTACTTTCAAAAGTCATAATCAAATTTCTATCGAAAAGCTTACGCGATAAAAACACTGTAAGGTCATTTTCTAAAACTTAACATAAAAAAACAGTACAAGACAAACTACTGTGAAAAATCTCTTCTGCAATTTCTCAGAAGCACAAAATACTTAAAAGTAATCAAAGTTTCAACTATTTAAATTAGAAATTACTCTTGGTCCATCTGAATAAGACCTACGTTCCGAAATATATAGTCCAATCACTTTAAGTCAATTCACAACCGGTTGTGCAACATATTATTCCTTGGATAGACTATCTTGAATTCTGTATACGCTAATCGAACTACTTTAAGTGCTCAAAGAATTTACAAAAATAATAAATCATAAATTACACCAATTACAATAAGCAAGGATCTGCAAGTCACGAATGGTACGATGATTCTCATGAGAAGGTAATACACAACTTAGTATTTTACATTTGCTAAGAAGAATCCTCTGCTGTATTGTATTTCGAACAGAATGAATAATTAAAAAACACCTCTTCAACACTAACCTTTTTCCTTTCGCAACCTAGCAATAAATTTCTTTGGTGCTATAGATCCAACCTTCTTCTTTTGCGTTGCAATACTATAAAATAAATCAGCGAGGCAAGTCAGAAGTGTCTCCTTTGTCCTTTTATTCCTAGCTTTGTATTCCAACACCTTTTCTCTAAAAGGTTTGCAAAAATAAAGAGCTTGCAAAACTGAATTGCTGTAACAGGTATTGCCAAACTGAAATGAGAAAACACAGGTATGATAAGTGAAAAGAATCTTTTTTTTTTTAAAAAAAAAAAAAAAAAAAATGCGAATAATATTCAGCTTACATTGAAGAAAAAAGAAGAATTGATCGACAAAATATAACTTTCCACAACAAAAACTTTTATAAACGCCTAAATCTACGTAACTGTTACTTATGCAACAATAAGTACTACTACCAAATTATTTTCATGAACCTTCTAAATGGACGGATCCATTTGAGTAGTTTTTCGTAAGTTACACAAAATCACATTTTCTTAAAATTACAGAAAACTTTACCCAAATCGGTCCAACTATTTCGGGGTTTCTGACGAAAGATTTTTAAAAAAATCAAAGTGAAGGAACTTTAGGAGCCGATTTTACCATCTTTGAGAAGAATGCATTCATGTATGTACCCTATTTACTCCAGTTAGTCTTACTGAAACATGTAAATTGTCAAATCAAGAAGTAAGCGTCATTAGACATTTGTTACATGCTAAAATTACGAACCACCGTATTAGCCTGGAAAATCTAACACAAAGTCTTACAGAGAAGTTACTATACATATGAAACATTACAACTAGTTCAAAAATACACACACAAATATGTCGTTGCCCTAACCAGGACTCGAACCCGGATCTCTCAGATACCGTCCTGGTGTTTTGGCCATTACGCTACGACAGCAAGCCAATCTTCTGTGTATATGGAACCATCCTCGCTCCTCGGCTGAGTCAGCTACTCACTGGTGGAGTTGAAATCTAGACATTGCACCATGCGGAGATTTTTGTAGAGGAACTTCTGGACAATTGATCCGTCAGAATCTACAGAACTCCTGGCCGACCTGAGTTGAAATCCAGCTCATGGCAACGACTAATTTTTCAATTGTTACCATACATAAGGTCTTCGTTAATTCCTTTTACACAAATATCTTGTGTGCGGATCGCTCAACCTAGAGAGGAGTCGAACGCTGGTATGCACTTTCAATTCAACGTAATTAAAAAAACATTGTGATGTACTTTCACTGCAATATTAAAGTCCAGCTAGCTCAGGTCATAAACGCATATTAAGTAGAACTTTCATCAACTCATTACAATAAGTAGAAGTTACCAGAAAGTTCATAATCAGAACATGAGAGTGTACGGTAAACACAATTAGGGGATTTCCGACCGAACTGAGTCCAGGCGAAACATTAGTCCATTCCGAACTATCTACCGCTAGTAGTACACGCGTTCACATGGACTGATCCGTTTTACAGTACATACAATCAACGTAACCTAATATATTAAATCTAACCTAACAAACCAAAGGAAACAGAACTAACTAACTAAACTGATTAATTTATCCTAGTACATCATAAGCACTACAGTAAAACTAATATACACTCTACCAGAAGTGTGAAAAGAACTAGTGAGTTGTTAATGTATTGAAGCCTTGTTTAAGTAATATAAAATTACTTCGAAGCGCACCGGATTGAAATGTAAATACTTAAGTGCCACGATTTTCAGCGGGAATAAGTACTCCATCCCCACCCTTTGCATAAATATCAGTACTCAAATTAGCCTAACTGTCTAACAAATCAGCAGAAAAAATAAAAGATGTAACACAAATAAGAACTCAAATAAATGTTAAAACCAATTTACAAACAATAATTTTTTTTTTTTTAAATCTGCAATCAGCGAATTACAAATATCCAAGCAATCACAAAACATAAAAAACAACCAAGTCGAATATCATGTTATTCTCCGCACAAAATCGAAAATATTTAGAGCTATGCTCTGTCCGTAATTTTCACACTTCTTCCTAAAAGTCTTGTTGATGTCTAATACAGGTGGTACAACCACTATCATGGCGTCACGTAGACTTAATTATCTTAGATACAGTAGTATGAGCACCACATGATCATCGGAATTATGCATCTTCATACGGAAGCACGAAGCGTCACCATCTGGTATTATCTACGTATATAAAAAAGGCCCACTGAACACGCTGATATTAAAATAAGATAATCACAAAATCTAGCTTCAGCCATTCAAGCTTCATCCTGTCACTAGTTTTAAGGTAAGTCTTTTCAAGTATCTGATGACGCTGACTGAAGTCCTTCCAGCTTTAGTTCGAAGTAGAGCTAAACAAATCCACGTGGGTCGGCAACTGTCCATTGGCTATCGAACTCATTGCGTCAGTATCCCACCGCAACATAGTAGTCATTTTAAAACTAATGACTTGAAGTAAAAGATAATGACATTTTCCCTGTATTTTGATACATTAGCGCATTATTTTTTTAAAATAATAGATGCGGCCTTAAATCAGTCTGACACAGTTAAACGTTTATGTTTTTATTGCGCACGCGTGTTAATTCGCGCGCCAATGCAGCTGATTTCAAAAGTTAACAACAAGGTAGAATACAGAGCTCCGTAGCAGCGATGGCTGCCAATAATCCATCTCCCTCCCGTGTTATGAAACACAAAAACGAAAAGCGCTTACAAGTGCATCAAAAAACATAGTGCTACACAAGTACTTTAATAAATTGTGCAGAGCATATAAAACCACAGGAATAGATCAAACCTTAAAAATAGCAGGTGAGTTATTATCAGTGGTTTTGCTACATGTATGTACAATGTGCGAAAAGAACGTTCCATAACTGTGTATTTGTGTATGTCGACGCCTGCAGAAGAGTGGTTGTGCGGAACAAGAAAATGATTTTATTTAGATGCGCAGTATGTCGAAAATACACAAATTCATTTTTGATAATGAAGGGCGTTGAGTACCATTAATAATAATCTTCAGACTTTAAAAAAAAAAAACTAACAATCTCTTAAGAAAAATCGGCCTCCCATCCTGACTGAGATGGTATTGTCCTCAACCATACCAGGCAAATGCCGGGATAGTTCCTACAAATTAGACCCTGGCCGACCTCCTTCCAACATCCTCTTTCCCACCTTATTTAGGCCTGAGATGCCTGAAGGCCGTATAAAATAAACTGAATTCTTATAGGAAATAGGTTTTTAATTTGTGCGTCGGAAACGTAGTATTTATTTATTTACGGTACTTATAGAAAGAGATAAAAAAAATATATTTTCATTAATCTTTAGTTTTTCCTTTTCATTTCCTTGTTTTTTCAATCCCTGAAAAGTGATTATTATGCTTTCCTTAGAAAATCAAAGCAAACAATGACTATGTTGTTATAAAATGTCAATAGATGTGTATGTATGTGTGTGTGTGTTACCTGTGTTCTGGAAATTAATAAGCGCCTTGCCTGTATTGCTTGACAATTGCAGCGTCATTCGGCGGTGACCTCATGCCGAACCTATTCGTTTTGCTTACTCTGTGTGCGTTAGTTCATGTTCCAATCAAGTGTTTACACATTTTTTTTTTCCATTCCGCATACCGTTAACATGCATTATTAGGCAAGCTTGTAATCGTGTGAGGTTTTTATTTCTTCTTAACGCGAGGGAATTTTACAGAGCTATGC
The DNA here is from genome assembly GCA_022664845.1 of Lepisma saccharinum. NCBI lineage: Eukaryota > Metazoa > Arthropoda > Insecta > Zygentoma > Lepismatidae > Lepisma > Lepisma saccharinum. The sequence goes on from JAGDQP010003589.1 coordinate 71,041, forward strand.
CACAAATATGTCCAGAAATTCAAAAGACTTTTCACATGAATATAAATTTTAATGCAGAAATTTCAGTTAACAGTGACAAGATAAGATAAAATGAAGTATACGGGCGGTAACAGCACTATGGCTTATATACTGTGTCATGGTAGCGCCTTAAATATCATCGTAACACAACACCTAAAACAAGATAAAAGGCATCAAATGCAAGAGTAACTCGTCGTATAAGACAGCGGAGTGAGCTGGGAAGGGTAAGTGTCTTGATGAAGACAGTGCCCGTAGAAAGAAAATTACACTGCATCATTATGACCCAATTGTATCTGCATTTTTACATGGGAAGTTTTGTCAGATAAAGGGTATATACAAATTAACGATGTTAAACCGTTGAAACAGCGGATCCAGGAAAATTACCGCATCCGTCACTTCACATGTTACTATTGGTCATGTGTAGCATAAATTGCAGTTCCACTTAGGTATCAAGAGAGCAACCAGAGAAAAACCACACAAAGCTCAACTGAACTGAATTGTATTTATAGTCTTGTAGGCATCTTTGGGCAGAGGAGAGAGATGCCATCCTAGCATTATTCTGGTGTGACTAAGAAAAAATCTGTCAGGATAACCGGCCGCTGAGTTCACACACAAGACCTTCCGAATGCAAAGCCAAAGCTCTACCAACCGAGCTATGATTGGCGAGTACAAAGATAAAAACTCTGAGAGCTGTCCTTTCATTTGGTGTGGGTTCTCTGTCTCGGCCATGTTTAGTGTTGCCATTTCAAACCCCACTCTGACTTAACAGACACGGTGTACTTACAAGTTAAGCTTATTAAAAAATTGAAACTAACATTTATTTTAACGCCTTTAGGCAACTTTGGCTCAGGCCGTATGGATGATGATAGAATGAATTAGTGGAATGAAGAAAGTGGTAGGAAACGGGACTACCCCGAGAAAACCCACGGACTGTGTTTGTCCACCACAAAGCACACATGGCATGAGCTGGGATCGAACTGACGACCCCAAGCAAAAGAGGAGAGACCTCTACCACTGAGCCACCGCGGCCCAGGTTAAGCGTATCAACAGTTAAATTCACAAGTTTCCTTCTCAATGAAACCCCTTTCCAATGGTTAGTAACGAAGACAGTTTTCCCACAATATTTTATCATACATTCTCTTCAACAAACGTAATACCAAAGGGAAGGTGTTTTTTTTTTTTTTTTACCTTGTTACGTGTTTTTTATTCAAAGCTATACGTAACAGTTGTTACGTAGATGACAATATTTATTCTGAATCTGCAAAAATATATTTAGGTATAAGCACGAGAGATTAAGTAATATGCTTCTTTTCAGATTGAAATATTTGAATAAATTATCATTGTTACATTAATTCATAAAAGACATTTACTTCTGGCAAGCATTTAAGTAATTAAACTTTACAGACGAAAACTTATTGGCCACATATAATTCTATATTCATTTCGTTTATTAATAAATCATTAGTATTTACACTCCATTCTTTTCTTTTCACACTGATTTATTTTCTTTTGTTTAAATTCGATTTCAATTTTTTTTTATCATCATCATAACAAAAAAAAATCTCGGTTACAACCTCATAATGCAGGGTGATAACGTAATGTACGAGGGATGATAGTCCACCATAAGGAAAGAAAAAGGTCCTTGTCACTAGGGTGGAAATTCGGCCGTGTGTCGGAGTTACGGGGTGCCGCAAGGGTGGGAAAATGAAATTTTAGAGCTTCATATTTCCAATACAATAACAACAGAGCGGATACAGCATGCTATCGTCGAAGACTTCAAAACCTGCTCTATTCAAAAATGCATATTTCAAATTGTGCAATGGATGGATGAATGGTGCAGTCCCTTTCATGGTCATTGCGACCCATCTTTACTTCACAAAATTTCTGGGAATCCCCCTACTTCCCTTGAGTATCCATTGGGCCATTTGGAAATATGGCTTTTCTGGATAATGTAGGTTTGATAACATACCACATCAGCTCTACTGTTAATTGTGTACGGAATTTAAAACTCTTAAATTTAATTTTCCCATGCTTTTGGCAGCATATTGTTGTTAAAGATTAATGGTAGTCAGTTACTATACAGAGATTGGGAGAATTGCTGACCTGCCACAAGATACTAGTTTACTTCACATGCATGCATAGCACGCAATCCAAATCAATTTGAGTTCAATGACTCAAAAACAGAACAGATGACGATCGTAAGTAATCGCTAGATGATTCCAGCTGTTTCAGGAAATTCACCAGTTTCGCTTGGAAAGATATATTTTAAGTAATGTCACATTTAATATTGTGAAATATCATACTACTGGATGATATGAAGGTAGCTCATATCATGGTTGTTGTTAGATGGAATTCCTGGCGGTGAAAACTGACAATACAATCTATTCCTACATTTCAATGTTAATAATATTTTGTTGTGCTTTTGTCTGTCGATACTTCTGGTACTATAGGCCTAAGCTTTATTTGGGTTAAGTAATGAATAAAGCATGAGCAAATGATCGCTCCTAATTCTTAGACGTATTTGTTAAAACGATAGTATCCATGCGATAGTAGTACTTCAGTAATGGAACATCATAGAGACCAACTTAATATTGATTTTAGTTAGTGTACTCACGCAAGCCAACCTAACTCAATCTAACATTACTATTTTCGTTAGCAAAGAAAATAGCTAAGTCCTACTAAAACATAAATGACATAGTAGACAGTATTTAACGTTTCTGGCTTCCAGTTCAGATCATCATCATTGTTTAATTGCTTGTCAATGCCTAACAACACATACATATTTACTATTTATAAATAGGCTAGATTTTCAATTATACTCACATTTACTAAGCCAAAATAATGTTCATTAGGCGGAAACTGGTCAGATCCAATGTCCCTTTCCAATTGGGATATATTAGCGCCCTGTAAGAAAGAAAGAAAATAGCTTAAATAGTTTGACATCTGTACACAAAATGTTCATGTATTTACTGCAGAAAAAATAAAGGTTTAAGGTTTAGTTTCTACTTTGTCCACGATAAACAAACTCTAATACAGTACATACAACATGTCTAAACAATGTCTAAACCATCTTCGTGGATGAGTGGTAATGTTCACTTCCTTGTAATCAAGGGGTTCCGGCTTCGACTCCCCGGGGGGGAAACAAGTGGATCGTAGCCCACGTTAAACTGAGTCCCATTCTTTGGACTCAATCTTCAGCCAATGGAAGTCAATGGCAAACTATCATTTGTTCACCTTGCACAGGGAGCTTCTGGTCAGAACACCCATCACCATCATTACTCATTGACAGAGGTTTTCTGGATATTAACTGTTGTTGCGTTGTATTATACTACATGGCAAGAGCATTCCTTATTAGATTAACTAATAACACGAAATACTTTCATAATATGTGCATTCTGAGTAATGTGTTTTTACGTACACAACATTAATGTATAAATATTGGAACACTTTTAAAATATACACATTTAAGTTTCTTTTTTCCGGTACCAACTCAGGTGGTAGTTATGAATGAACTACATACCGATACCGGTACAGTTTTTGTGTGGCCATGGGACTGCCATACTTAAAAAATATTTGTCTAAAATATGTAAAGCCTAAGTATTAAAATAAGATCAAGTAAAAAGTAGATATTAGTACTTTACTTATCACAGTTCTTTTCAGCCAATACAAAAATGTATATTAAAAAAAAACTATTCTTGGCGACCACTCTAATTCATATATTAGATTCTACTATTTCCATACTGTTTGCTATAGCTAGATACCTATTTTAATTAGAGGAGAAAGATGTACACTAGTCGTTGACGCAGGCGCTTCGTATCATCATAAGTAAAAAGTTAGAAGAAATTTGGTGTAAGATTGTCTTCAGTGTACGCCCAAATGTATAGCAAACTAAAGGTATGAGCCGAAACGATGTCTTCGTACAACAGTGACAATTTAACCTTCCACTCTAATCCTGGTATGTGTAAACAAAACATTTACTTGAAGTTATGAGCATCTAACATTTCTTTACCACAATGCCGGAACAATGTCTTATAATGGGTATGTGTTGGAGTTGTCATAGTTTTGTTCTCTTTACTTGATACTGTGTCACAGCATATTAGCATAACTTATGCTGGTTTTCCTGATCTTAGGTTATTATTTAAGATAAACTTATTTTATTTCTATTTACTTCATGTCCCGTTGTTGACTGTAATTCTAATACTTGACAATCAGTCAATGAACTACGTACGATCTTAATATAACAGTTCGCTGTTGTTAAACTTGTAATGCGATGATTGAAATACAATTTTCATTAAATTGCAGACGCATATCTTGTACGGTCAGGCTTACTTACACACTTCGCTTACTGATATAAGAATTAGTGTCACATCTACCTAACAATTAAAATCTAACTGTTCACCGATTAAAGAGTAATTGTGTACTCTAGCAGCGAATGTCACGCGAGAATAACAAATAAGGAGACGCGCTCAAGAAGATACTTTCTTTATGGGCTTATGTATAAGATTGTAAATTGATTCTGCAGGTGTTTAATCGCAAAACTAGGCTGACCATATTTTGATTTCCCACAACGGGGAGCTAATGGTATCCATTCTTTCCCCTACTTTTGCTTTGCCCACGCTTGAGAGTATGAAGGTTTGATAATAATAATAATGTAACCATAAAAGCAAGCTCAGCCTGCAATTCAGAGGCCATATTACCATTATTTTCTACTGAAACAACGAACACATCGTCTGGGATAGACCCCAGACACTAAACGATATAGATATAGTAACACGAACTTAGCACTTCGTCGAAGTATCCAGTGGTGTAATGCCAGTAAAAAATACCTTACTGAGTGCGTTTCCTTTAACCATTTTATTGGATAAATTTTACTTTACCTAGTCCATTTTCCGCCAGTTATTGAACCATATGTATACCGGTGTTTTTCAACCTTTTAATACTCATGGGCCGGCAAACTTTTGGGAAAATGTTTCAAGGACCGGGAAGATGCCAGTAAGTTAGAGGAATATTTATAACCTTTTCCTTATTACACACAACAACAGTCAGCAACCCAAATAGTATTACCAAAAGCCATGTGTCATTATTATTTCGTTAAATATGGGCCCTAGCTTGTTCACCGCAGGTAAATACGCGGAGGAATACTAATGGTGTCACTTCGTGTTATGAATTACATGTATTTTGCTATAAAAATCACGAACAGTACGTCGAGGTAACGAAGACGGGTTAGAAAGAGTAAGGTTAGATAATGGCTTTTTATTACACGATGCATCACTTTCAACAGTCACACCATTTTCTTGGCCTGAATGCCGATGCATCTAAATAGCAGAATTGGAAAAAACCATGTTTTTTTTTATAAAAAACTTTTTTTTCTTTAAACCGGGTTTTTTCGTTTAAATACTTTGCTTTATTTATTTGTATTACATATGTTTCTCCTTAATGTCCTTATGCAGCAGCGGGGTTATGAAGGACGGGACCTACAGATACAGCTTAAAGTGGAATTCGAACCACTACTTGGTTTGCACCTGAGAGAAATTGTCCTTCACCTGGACTCGAACCCGGAACCCCTTGATTACAAATGCGATGAGTACCTGATACGTGGTACTGATCTTGTACGCTTGTGAATATAATTATTAATAGTCACTAAAGAACAAAAAGATAAATAACTGCACTACATGAAATCACTGTACAGAAATATACTAACGCACTCACTCTATGACTACGGAACTCGCAAATTCAACGCCGCAGTAACAAACACTTGCCATTGGATACTATACTGGGCAACATCAAGCCAATTTTCATTACAAACACCCATTTCTAGTTATACACATCATTACATGTACATACAGAAAATATGGTTGATTTCAATAAATTCGTTACCTGGGACTTTTGAGAAAAAAATCTTGTACGGAATTTCGGTGTATTTTATCAATACTAAACATTATTAGAAAAAAAGAATATTTATAATTTTTGCTTTGATTGCACTTGCATAGTAATAATACTGTACGTCACTGGATGCAGTCGATAAATTTTTCCAACTTCTATCAATATATTTAAGCAAAGTTAACTTTGGCTTCTCTATGAAACAACAGGCATTCAGGCAAACAGAACAATACAATTGGGTTTCGTTTCATTTGTTTAGGCTTAACGTTCTTATGTAACAGCAAGGTTATGAAGGACAAGACCTACTACTTACAGTGACATCCCTCTACCACTACTCGGTTTGCACTTTAGAGAAATTCTGTGGGACCTCTTGACTACAAGGCGAAAATGATATAAAATTAACACAGATGGCTTAATATGTGGAATCGTCACCATGAAATTCACACTATCTGTGGAATTTTTGCTTCTAATTTCTTTGGCTTTAAACCAATTGTTTTTCTTAAACACCTGGTTTAAACCCTGCTAAATATTCCCCTCAGACTGTGCTCTTCTATTCCTATTTTACACTTCCGAAACTCATATCTTGCGTTAAACACTTCCACACACATTGGGAAGATTACATTTCTCCTCTAAATTTTACACTTTCAGAGGAAGGTAAAGTAAAATATACTCATACTTTTGTACTTACGCATAACAACCACCAAGTTGATTGAAATGTTGAAAGAGGACCTTATTACAAATCAATATGAGTGTAGTTCGAGAGCTGATAATATGAAAACAATATTTACAAACAAAATAACGTCGAAAAACATGACATTAGTAAAGGTGTAAGTAGATGGCGCCGGAGTGCGCACAAAGCTACGATGGGGAATGCAAAATAACACTTTTAATAAGTTGTCATATAATAATAGCTGCCTTGACAAGGCTACATATAATATAATAGTACAACTAGATATTTGAATCTGATTAAATGGCTCTAGAATAGAAAAGGAATATTCACAAGATTCAAAGCAATGTTACGTGACAACGGAAGTAGATTGCAAGAGTGGAGGTAACTAGTCCATCCTTATTGTTGTTGCCTCAAGAGCGTTTTGTTTTTCTCATTCACAAGGCCACAAGTGGGTTAACCCCAAATGGGAATAAATAGCATTTCTTATATAATAAGCAAATTTGTTTTAGTACTTCTGACGTAACCTAACCGGAGATCAGTAATGCATAGAAGAGACCAGTTCTCTACATACTTCATTTAAAAATTAAGTGATATTAGTTATTAGTAGACACGGACTTGCACAGTCTGCGGAAATAACGCCATCCATGCGTGCGCTTGTACCTGATTTACGAGGGGGATTTCGTACATCCCTTTTTGAATGCATTTTCTAGACTATAACCCAAATTATTATATAGCTACTAGGTATATAATGTTACCGTACAAAAAATTATCTTATTATGGCAATACTAATTCTTCCTGTGGCAAGACTGGAATACCCTATTGCTGTGTCGTAAGTCCCAAATTGTACGGATGAATTAGCTATTTAACATGTCACACCGAAAGTAATCTAATGAAGAGGCTGGATTGTAAAGGTGAAGTAAAAGCCATTACTGTGCCGTAACTATGGAAAGTCTTAGTCAAATTTTATTTTAACTGGCGGGAATTATGTGTACCATTTATTTATTTTTTGTTACACACCATAATGGATAGTCTAATTAAAAATTTTACGTAACAATTAAACTCCCATTCATTAGTGCTAACTAAAGTAGGTTTGTTCAGACTTGCAATGAAAATTCCACGGAATGACATTTGTTTACCACTGTTCAACGAACCAGAGGAAATATGTATGTACAGACAAATGCAAATGAAAAATTGAAAACATTATATCTCTCGCAACTTACCATTTCCTAAAAATTTCCTTTTCTAATACACAATAACAAATATTATCACTTCCATCTTTGATTTCGCTAAATTAGCTCCATCTTCCATTACGCGTGTTACAGATGATGAACAGTTGAAAAGCATCAAGCCGCAAGCGCTTCAAAATCAATGGACACAAAACCTGTGACGCAAGTATGCTGTACCTGTGACTATTTACAATTGTGTCACTTCGTTCAAACCAAGGATGTTCTAATAGAGGATATGTGAATCCATCAAGAATATGAAATCAAACGTCACAACTTAGTCCTGCCCTGCTAGCCACTTACTCCAATTGAAAACATTGTTCTGGCTAAAAAAAGATGGCGGAAAATTCTGTACTTGTCTGCTAGCAAATCAAGATCGCCGCCTTGATCGATGCTTAATTGTTTCATGGCTTCACTCTTTCGTTGGCATGAGTTAACTATAAGCATATCCTCTATTAGAATATTTTTGGTTCGAACGTTTCTAAATGGAATCATAATACAAACGCCGCAGATGCATGACGGTTTGTGTCGCGCAACTAGATAGCAGACTGCAACGAGTTTTCTTTTGTACCATTTTATCACTTATGACATGTCGCTTGAGTAGCTGAGGGGAAAAATAGAATGAAAGAAAGAAAACGAAGGAAGAAAAAAGAAGTTGATGGTGTTGCCAGTGGGTTTTGTGCATGTCATATAGGTATGGTTACCAGGTTTCTAGAATGTCAATACGGAACAGGTCATGACATTTCACTCAAGGAAATTTCATTATCCTGATGGTTATGCAATTATTGTAACACCAAGAAACAAGAAAATAACTAAAGAAAACATATGCATTATCAAATTTTAAGCACATCATTTATTATTTTAAAATTCCTGAACTTATTTAAACTTTCATACATTATTTACTTAATTTTTGTTGTTTTTCTTTACATTAAAACCCGCACAATTTTACTTCATTTTTAGCACTCTCGAGTAATTCTGCATCTCCCTTAATCAAGTCATGAAATTCCTGACAACTATAATCAAAATTAAGGAAAACTTGAATTTCTGATTATTATCGTTGCTGACCATTTATTCCTATCATTTCTCCATTTGTTTTTAAGATTTGAAAAAAATCTCAACAAATGCGTTTGAACCAGGAATGCTTAGAACAAAGATATCATCATCAGTATATTTGGTACAGCATGTAAATTAACTTTAGATTCGGAGAAAATCACCCATTTTGAGTTCACATCATTCCCTTGATTACTGGATCTAGGATCACGTTATGAAACCCTCAATTTAATAAGCAAACAAACTACTGACATAACATTTATTGAGTATTTTAAAAATTACAAGAAGATTTATAGAAAGGTCATAAAGCAAGCAAAAAGTTCCTATTATAATAACCTGATAAATAAAGCAGATAATAAAACAAAAATGGCGTTGAACTTGATAAATCAGGAAAGCAATATGAACAATACAGCTTCAGGCAATATAGACTTAAAGTAGAAAATAATCAGATCTGCAATGACCCACATACAATTGCAGAGATATTCAACTCTTTCTTGAACAATGTTCTAGATAAACTCCTTAATGCAAGGCCAAATGTTGCGAAGTTTTTAGACGAGCCCTATCCAATACTGCATGTATCAAATTCCTTCTTTCTTATACCCACAGATCCGTATGAAATAATTGCTATCGTAAAGAAATTTAAAAACCGTAGTTCTGCAGGGCCTGATGAAATATCTGAGTGTATAATGAAGAGATGTATACATTATATTGCTACGCCACTGTCTAATTTAATTAATGCATCATTTAATCATGGGAAATTTCCAGAAACTTTAAAGTGGTCACTATATAGACCACTACATAAAAAAAGGGGGATAAACGTAATAGTGAAAATTATCGACCCATACTCTCATCTAAATTTTCCAAAATTATCGAAATTAATATGAGAAACAATCTATTATCTCATCTGGAACAAAACAAAATTATTTCTAACTCACAACATGGATTCCTAAAAAAAAATAGATCTACTACTACGGCTATCTTAAATTACATACAAGAAATAGTATCTGCTATTGACAAATCATATATTTATTTTCAATATGGTGTGATTTAAGCAAAGCCTTCGATTGTGTTAATCATTCACTATTTTTTATCGAAATTGTCTTCCTATGGGATACGGGGAACTACTAAAGAATAGTATTCATCATATTTAAAAAATCGACATCAATTTGCTGAACTCACATACACGGATCAAAACATGCATAAACAAAATATATCATCCAAACCCTCCATTGTCAATTTAGGTGTTCCTCAAGTATCGGTTCTGGGTCCATTACTTTTCGTCATATACATAAATGATCTTCCATTACATATTGACCAAGGGACTATGATCTTGTACGCTGATGATACCAATATCTTAATTAAAGGCAGTAATGCTTCAGAACTGCAAGATAACATCAATGCTGCTTCCAATAAACTTGAAAAATGGTTCTATCATAATAATTTAATACTAAATGCTGATAAAACTAATTGTCTTTTTCTCTTTCCTTCGTATACTGCTGTCCCATCTTATCCTAAATTAACCATAAATAACACCACCACGGAATGTGTCACAAGTACTAAGTATTTAGGTCTATATATTGACGAAACTAAATTGGAAAACTCATGTAACAAATTTATGTGGTACACTATCATCTAATATCATAATATCTCTCTCAACTGTTCTAAATAAGAAGTCATTGATATCCTTATATTATGATACTTTTTATTCGAGGGCAAAATATGGTATTCTCTTTTGGGGATACTCAAATGAGCTATTGACAGTTTATAGACTACAAAAAAGTTATTCGAATCATTACACACACACATTTACGTGCGAGCTGCAGAAAATTTTTCAGGCAATTAAACTTGCTAACAGTTCCATGTTTGTACATATACGAGGTGTTAAAGCTGATAAAAAGTAACCTTGATGGCTACACTACACACTCTGATATACATAGACACGACACAAGAAAGAAAAATAATCTTGGACAACTGTCCCACAGAACAAGAATTTTCGAAAGATCACCGCATTACTTCGGTATAGCCATATACAATAAATTGCCACAAACTTTAAATAACATTATGGATATCAATATATTTTGTCATGAAGTTAGGAAAATGTTGACAAACAAAACTTATTATACAGTTGATGAGTTCTTGCAAGACTAACTATTATGAGGGAAAAGAAAACAGGTTATAATGAAAGTGAATGTATGTCACATATATGTCGAAGTATTGGTACAAACTTAATTGTCTATGTATTTTTTGAAAATGTTTATGTATTCTCATTATGGACAACGTTATGGAAAATGTTTTTGACGTTTCAAAGTTAAGAAAGTACAGAATTATAATCAACAATAATATGAAGAGAAAATCATTTTCTTCTTCATTCAAAACATAAAAGCAAACACCTCTTCAGAGTCCAAAGCTCCTTAGATTCACTGAGTATCAAATATGCTGACATTTTACCACTAAATTATTCTTGATCTTTTGAAACCAAACTTTTAGATCTCTTAAAAACAAACGTATTTTTTCAATTTAAATTGAAAGCTTTATCACTTCAACGGACGCTTGAAAGAAGATATTATTATACATCAGATTATATCCTTGAGGCCGGGAAACGAAGAAAGGATCGGCAAACCGCGACTGTCGCCCCAATAGGCTTCTGTCACTATAAGGAGACAGCTTAATTCCTCTTGCTAACGGAATTTCAGAGATGTTAGGTGTGTCGTTTTCATAAGCGATCTTGTTACCTTATAGAAAAGCACTTGAAAATGCACACCGTCCTTGGGACATCTTCGCAGCCATCAATCCAAATGTGTGCTACAAGTGCAACGAAACTGGGCACTCCGTTCGTAAATGTCCGACAACCATTAACTTTTCAACTCATGGCAGTTCTTCAGATTCTAATTTTGACATCGAAGAGTACAAAACATACGTGAAGCCTAAAAAACCAGCCAAGAAATAGAATATGACAACTGAAACTGCTTCCTTAACCAATTATCAGAACAAATACAGCAGCCTCAACCCAGAGGAAGACACAGGACAGGCACCAGACAAAGAAGCTCCCTCTGACCAACTGGCTTATCAGCAAAGAAACCACATACTGATCAAAATCGCTGCCACTATACGTTTATGGAGTTGAAAATAAATAGGAATTCACAAGCAAAAAGAAGCACATATGTCAACAACTCCCTAGCTGCACGCATAATGAAGAGCAACTAAAATTACAATCAATGCATCAAGAGGACTACGATAAAATCAAAGACTATTCTCTGAAGCGGAAAATACAATTCGCTTCAGAACTACCACGACAAGAGCGCCCAATTAAGATCGTCATTAGGAAACTACCAACAGATACTTCAACATAAGACATCAAAGAAGACATGACCGAACTCGGTTTTAAAGTGGAAGCTGTATCGCAGATGTATGGAAGAAACAAAAATAATGAGGGGAAGATCCCTTATCCACTGATTTTGGCGACCTTAAAAGGACCGTTGATACAAAAGCTTTGCTCACGCTCCAGCACCTCTTAAGGCCGCTTTAGAAGACAACATTTATGCTACGATGAATCTTACGATTAGCAGTAGTGCCAGAGTGTGAAAGCAATAATGCTGTAATAGGGCAAGATGCTATGGTATAAATTCATAACTTTTTTCTTTTTACCCTGGCACACTGCTTTCGCTAAGATTTATCGTACGAGAAATTGTATCGTCTAAAGTGACCTTTATGCTACAAGATATCCATTGAAGCCTATAGATCAACTGATATACTACAGTGTTTTCTCTGTCAACTCTTCGGCCATTCACAGCATACTTGTTGGGCAAACCCACATTGCCTCAAATGCGGTCAAATGCACCTGACCAGGGATTGCTTGAAGAAGACTCGGATAGAACCAGCCACCTGCGCCAATTGTGGAGGAAGTCAACCCGCCAATTACCGTGGCTGCACGCATTTTAAAGCAGAAAAACCAAGAGGCTAACCAACAGTGACATCAGACAACTACTCAAGGCACCAATAATCAACCGAACCTGGTCCAGCAACACTATTAATGTAACCACTACATCAACAGTCCAAGAAGCAACTCCAACTACTTCAGATGATTCCAGTATTGGCACTACCATTAAGGATATCCTTCAACTACTTAAAGGAATAAGACTCCACGCTTTCCTGTGCACCGTGAAAAAAGGACTTCTCAAATACCAAGCTGAAACCTCAACAGATGATAAAATATCAGCCATAGTCGAAACAGCAATGACCATCTTGGATGACTTAACACATTAAGGGACGTTAAGAAGTTACCTCCACCATTGAAAACCAGTAAGGGCGACAGTTGCCTTTGCTGACACTTTATTTACGAGTTTTGCATTCCGTCAGAGAAACAGCACAAATATAAGGCATGGGCCCAAGCTCGGAATTTATTTTAAAACCCGCAAAGATTCTGGTCGCTTGCTCTTGCTAAGATCTAAGGGAACCGACAAGGGTAGACGCCTAATGTCCAATCCTTTCGTTCACATCGTGGGGCCTGTTAGTACCCAAGCTACTGCTCGGCGAACGAACATCTATGGGCATTTCACAAACCCGCATTAGCAGACAGCGTGGTGATTCAAATGCCTGCACCCCTCCTTTCTTATCGCATGATGGTACAAGTAAGGAAACAGTCTCGGAAGCCCTTATTGCCCGGAGGACGGAATGCAGCTGGCAACAGCAGCGGTCAGTCCTGCAGGAAGTCAGAGGGTCAAAATGCCCGGATTTGGACTGTAGACTTCCAGGACACCGACACTGTAAGTCGAAAGGACCCTTACTTGGCGATTCTCAACTGTCAGTCACTTGCAGAAGAGGACAAATTAGAAGAATTACAGAATGAACTCAAGAGGATTAAGTGGGACATCATAGGACTATCAGAATTGTGAAAGTGTGAAGGAAGAATGAAGAACAGTTGGAACTGCCGTCAGAACACACGTTCTACTTCAAATGAACAGAAAATAGCAAACCGACAGGCGTTGGCTTTATAATTAATAAAAACCTGAAGTCACAGGTCACAGAAATTGAAGAAAGTTCAGATAGAATCGCACGACTAGTAATAAAGATCAAGAAGAGACAGTATGGAAGTTATACAAGCATATGCTCCAACAATGTCACATCCGGAGAAGGAAGTCGAAGACCTATACGAGAAGATACAGAAGATTTTGGATAGTAGTAAATCGCATTAAAAATTGCTATTGGATACTTCAATGCAAAAGCAGAAACTAAACAGAGCAGTGACACGAAAGTGGGAAACTTTGGATTTGGCAAAAGAAACAAGAGAGGAGAGAAGTTAGTGGAATTTTTAGAAGCCAACAGACTGTTATTTCCAAAATATTCTTCAAGAAATCACCCCTGAGGAAGTGGACATGAGACTAAAAACGAAATAGACTACGTTTTATCGAATAACAGCGAAATACTGCAAGATGTGTCTCTTCCGAACAGTTTCAAAAATTTCGAGTGATCATAGGAGGGTAAGATGTAAGCTGAAACTAAATACTAGACTTGAGAGGAAGAACCTTATCAGAAGAAAACTCAGTTTCAAATATAGAAAATTTCGAGAAATACAGACAGACATTCGAGGTAGTACTATAAGCAACAGATTCAGAGCCTCAGAAGAGTTAGAAGATAAAGAAGATATCAATAGCAGAAATAACATACTCATTGAGATAGTGTTGTAAATAAAAAAGAAACCATTCGGTTTTTTTTCTAAAACTTCCGTTTTTATTTCAGGGTGGCAATTTGCAATACTACCTACGTCTCTTTAAGCAAGAATTACTTCTATATATGTTATAAACAAGAAATACAACATAAATTAAACCCTAGATTACAAATACCTTTTGGTATATGTGAAATTTTCTAGATTGTCCAGTTCTCAGTGTTGCCAGCTTTAAAAAATCGATCTGAAAAACACTTTCTCCATGCCGTATCTGCCCCAAAGTTAGCTTAAACATCATTCAACACAACAGAAGAAAGTTTTGGATGTCCCCGACCTCAAACACCCCAGTTACCAGTGTTACCAACGTATTTTAAAATTCAACTTACAGAAATGCCTTTACTAATACAAATCTACACGTGTGTATTGATCTACACTAAATTTGACATACATGTTCATTAGGTACTGGGACAGGTCATACAGATACTCCAGGTACCGTAGTTTGTCAGGGTTGCCAAACGATTAAAAGTCTAGATTTCATATTTGTTAGCGTTGGATGTATCTGCATTGATTTACACAAAATTTGACATGTGCATTAGGTACTCGAACAGTTCATGTGCACTGATAGAAATTCTAGACTTTTTTGCAACACTGTTACAATCTAGACGTTGTGACATTATGGAGAATGTTAAATTATATGGTCAGTTTACGTACATTTTGTCATTATTCTGGAGAAATTGTACGTATTTCTAGTCTTTTGTCCATGCCACATGAGCTCTTAACATGATATATAAAGGTCTCCCTTCATTACTACTATTAACACCAGTGACTTCATTACATTTATCCAGAATAGTAAGAATAAAATGTACTGTACGTAAACTGACCATATAATTTAATATTCTCCGTAATGTCACAAGCTCTAGATTGTAATAGTGTTGCAAAATAGTCTAGAAATTTATCTCAGTGTGGATACTTCAAGCGCCTCAGGTGTTAGTATTGCCATAATTTTAGAAAATAAAAATTTTAATTGTTTCCATTTCGTTAAATATATTAGGAACAAACTTTGTATTTACGTACTGGGACGCGTCATAGAGGTACTTCAGGTCCAACAGTTGACAGTGTTGCCAATCAATTTTGAAAATTATATATTTACTACTTCCATTCAGTTCGACGAATCAGCACGAAGCTTTGAGTATACATATTCGACACAATCGAAACATACTGTGGTTGTTCCCTGTACCCAAGCACCTAGTTGCCAGCGTTGCCACCCTATTTTAAAATTTAATTTTTCAAATGGCCCCTTAAAGTTGCGTGCCGATAGCTATTCCTATACTTTCAAAACAGCGTTTGGGACAACCGCGGGACGTGGCTACGTTATGATATGCTTCGAAATAATACTTTTCAGAGCCCTATTGCAACAAACGCATTAAGAAACCTATATGTAGTTACTTGTTTACAAAAGTATTCATTATACGTTTATACAACTCAATTTACATATGCATATAACAAAAAATATTTTTGTTAGACTGTCTCTATTTGTATATATTTTCACAGTATGGAGCGAGCCTTGGAGCACGGAGAATCAGGGAGCAATGCCCAGTGTTTTTATAGTGAAACACAATGTACTAGTTTAGCCGCGGTTGCTCACTTGGTAGAGCTCTCACATTTGGTACTAGCCCCATGAGTAAAACTCGATGGGCCACCGGAGGCCCGCCGAATTTTACTCATAGGAGGGATCGTAGGATCGATCCCTGCTCACACAATGTAGGCTTTGTGGTGGACAAACACCGTGCGAAAGCGGTGTTACAGCGTTACAGCGTGCCGAAAGCGTGGTAAAATGATTCTTAGAGTTCCATATTTCTAACACCACGAACAGTAGAGCTCATGCGGCATGGTACCCTCAACGATGTTAAACCTTTCCTATTTGAAAATGCATATTTAAAAATTCCGCAATGGGCGCACAAGGCATTTCCCAAAAGGAGGTAGGGGATTCCGGAATACTTCTGAATAAAGGTAGGTCGAAATGAGCATGAGTTAAAAGACTTCCCGTAAAAGCTTTGACAAACTTTATTTTTATATGGGCCAATCTAGTAACTTTGGACTTCGGCCCGTCACGATTCACCTTTAGCTGTTAAAATCCACAACCATGCCCCTGCCGGGACTCGAACCCGGGACCTTCGAGCCGATGGCCTACCGCCGCAGACCACTCGGGCACCCGGCCGGCAAAAAACTTCCCGTGTAAAGACGGCATACGTCATTCTCAGCATCTAATCGGACAATGATATTCGATCTCTTTGATAACAAATCAATAAAATACTCGATTAAATTATACTGGTACAATTCTTACTTCTTGTTTTGCAACGGCGTATTTTTAAAAATTGTTCGGTGTATGCGATATGGAGTTCGAGATATACTTGAGATATCGAGTTGGCGCAAACGAATTATTGTTTCGTGGTGAAAACCGTCCCATTCATGCTCATTTCGACCCATTTTTCCTTTACAGAATTTCTGGGAATCCTCTAATTTCTTTAAGGAATCCCTTGCGCGCCCATTGTGGAATTTTGAAAGATGCATTTTGAGATAGTGCAGATTTATTCTTTGACGGAACCATGCTACACCAGCTCTACTTTTTGTGATGTTAGATATGAATCTCTGAAGTTCATTTTCCCACGCTTTCGGGATCTTCAAGTTTCGAAACTAAACACATTTCGAAAATTTGTCTGAGGAACTTTCGTCTTGTTTTGATGTGAGAAATCACCTCCAGAAGTTTGTCGGTGTAATTTTAAAATACGTTGTATTTATTATGTAATTTCATATCCAGATGTTTGAATCTCCCCCAAATCCGTGAAAATCCTAAGAAATATTCGGGATACATGCGTGATAGAGCATGTCTTATACTGTAATTCGACTTCATTTTCTGGATGTTTGCAAATATTTTCATAGATTCTTCCAAACTCAAATATACTGCAACTTGCTTTGTTTTCCTTCAGACAATTTCCTTTAGCTCTTTCAAACTTTATAACAGCATCTTTGCATTATTCACAGCTTCTACCAAGTGAAGTTGAAGGTGTTTTTTTTTGTAAGAACATGTACAACGGTTAATCGTAGCAAAAATACTAATTTAATCGAATAAAAATAAGGATTAAATTATATAAATGCATTAAATTCATTACATTCCTTCAATGTGAGCTTCTGAAATTGTTCAATAAAGAAATATGGATAATTGGTTCGAACACAAATTGGTTTAATTCTGTAAAATCATGGATTGCGTTATACTTTTATATCCGTCTTTTCATACCTCATAATTTTTATGCTATAGGTGAAACATTTGCACTCTCCATAATCCCACAAAAATGCGCTTTCCGTAAGCGGACATAAAATATAAGTGTTCCAGTTGATCCTAAATAATTCAATATCAGTCGAATATGTTTGATCTTAAATACTCCCACATTGAGTGAGTGTGTTGCACAACCGCAGAAGGGTTTACAGTATGCCTTCAATGTGTATTTTTTTTAATTTCCCAGCAAACTGCTACTTCCATCATATTCTTATTAAATTAGATCTCGGAATTAACACCAAAATATATCAGATTTGACAGATCGTTTACGCTAAATCCCGACATTGTTTCTTCAAAATTTTCCGGCCAACACCATGTTAGGGGAAGATCTGCCAGATTGTTACTGAGTCAGTGCATAAACTGCTTTTTAAGAAATCATACTCATCATTGACGTAGTTAACAACAAAGTTTTCCCATCTAGGTGATATTAAGAGTTTCATCCCCTAATGCAGAAAATCATTCAGCTGCAATTAGTCAGGCAAAAAATTCCTTAATTCAAGCTTCAATAATTGATTTTAATGGTTAGACTCTTCTCCCCTTATAGCAAACTGATGTAGTCGTGTGGTCTGAGCCATTAGGCCAGCGTCTCCAAAGTTGCAGGTTCGAATTCTACCTGGGCCAGGGATGTTTGTGAAATTTAACAAGCGTTGCCCTCGTATAATCGTGACAGGTTGAAGTCAAAAGTTACTAACATTGCCCATAGAAAAAAAGTTAACCAAAATTTTATCTTCTCCTTTATGATCTGAGAGATCACATTACATCTTACAACCGAAACTTTCGAATGTGTGTAATTTTAATTTATAATTCATATGCAACGTAACGAGGACGCCTGTTAAGGTTATTTCTCTACGTAGAAAACAACTGCTTCAACCATAGAGTGCTTTATGTTCAAATTTTTCTCCGTTCTACCCTCGTTGGGACTATCAGTACAGGAATGACTACATTCTTCATTACTGTCTAGAAATCGTCTTTTTTCTTTCTTTTTTTTTACCGGCGCTATCGATATTACTGTCAAAGAATTTTTATATTACTGGTTTTCCTAATGATTATTTACATCTACCTAAATGTGAAACTACAGCGCAGAATGTACAATACAACCCTTGTCTGTTCATGAGGAAACTACAATTATATCGGGACGGTCGTAAGCTATAGTGCTGTTGCCGCCCTTACAATTAATTTTATATTTTAACTAACAATTATGTGTTTCCAAACATAACTTCATTCTTTTCTTGTTGAAATACTCTCCTTCCAAGTTCATAAAGTTGGAGTCAAGGGTGGGGATATATCCCCCATATCCCCCCCCTTACCTACGCCACTGCTAGTAGTAGTAAACCCAAACATATATCTCTATCCTTGAATAGAAGTAGGTTATTTACCGAGATTTTGAGCTAAAGATAATTGATATTTGCGGACGGTAATTATGACCAAAAATAGATATCTTCCTTGAATCATGCCGTAATTAGAAATTAGTGTATTGCATATACGTGATAAGTGCATTTTTCAGTAAGAATTCATAGTTGTTCAGTTTATAGTAAAGATGTCTTCGAAGTTGTATTATCTCTAGGAACTTAAATTCTTCCTATAATGCAAAATATTTCTTCAGTTCCCTAGACGTTTAGTAGTATTTTATTACAAACTATACCAAATAACTTCAGTCCATATGTCTTTAGTTAATTCCTTATGTTTGAAAGGGACAGGATATAGGAAATATAGCAATGTGGTAGTGAATGCATAAATTGTCCCATCATTTGCCTCGTAAGTCTGCAAGAAAACAAAGAGAAGTCAATTGGGATGTATGTATGAAAGCTTAACTCCAATCCTGCTGATTACATTGATTATCTACAGCGTAAGGCATTAAATAACTTGCTGTGTAAAAAATGACGTTTAAAAAGAACGTGAAAAAGAAAAAAACATAAAAAAACTACAGAAAAACGTTTTTTTACAACACAAGACTGAGATAATAAGCGAAACAGGCAAGGATCTAGCAGGCATCAAAAGGAAAAAGTGGAGCAAAATCTCATGATGAAGAAAAGAAGGAAATTACATAAAGAAGATAGAGTACATAAAACTAAATAAAACCGTAAGGAATAAAATACGAGAGAATGTACGAAGATACAACGAAACTCTTGTTAGAAATACAATCGAGTAAAACAAGAACCTCAAGGAAACAAAACAGCAGCTCATGATAGGGAAAAACAAATAATTGCAGTTGAGATATCAGACGGGACCGTAACACGAAATATCAAGTTAATTATAAAAATATTTGAAAATTTCTACAGAGAATTGAATTACTTCGAAGAAGATTTAGAAAATGAAGATTCAGAAAAAAATATATATAGAAGGCCCAAACGTAATAAAAGAAGAAGTGGATAAAATGAATCGAGGGATGAAGAATGGAAAATCGCCAGGACAAGATGGACTCACAGCAGAGATGTTAAATTGGGAGGTGAAAAGATGAAAGAGGAACTTGTCAAATTATTCTCAATGTGTCTGAGGAAGAGAAAAATACCGTCAAGTTGGAATAATGCTGTTATCATTTTGTTTTACAAGAAAGGGGATAAAGGACGCGTCGAAATCTACAGACTAATTAGTTTACTGTCAGTTCTATACAAAGTGTTCACCAAAGTTATTTTAATCGTTTTGAACGAGATTTCGATTATAACCAGGGAAGGGAACAACCGGGATTTCGTCGTGGATTTAGTACAATGGACATCATACAAGTATTGAATGTGCAAAAGGACTAATGAATATGAAAGGACAATTATGGAAAGGACTAATGAATATGAACTTCCACTATGTCTAGGATTCATGACAGGAAATTTTTGAAGAAGTTTTCGATTATGTCTCCATGGCAGGCAGCGGCACATATCCGTAATAGACATAGGAATTAGTTATAAAGAAGTTTGAAGAAATTCTTAATTGTTGGGTGGATTTCTTCCAATGTGTTTTCATTATATATATATATAGTTATGCGCAGTATTATGGCGATTCTTTACCGGACATTTCCCTGCAATCCTGTTGAGAATTGTCGATTCAGTCAAATTGTTCGAATCACTCCCAGACATCAGTGGCGGTGGGTGCCATTATTTGCCCGTTGCGCAACACCCCCTTTCTTAAAGTTATTTAATTTTTACTTCAATCACTCTAAAATATAGAATATGTAATAATATATTACCCCTCGGAGTTCAAAAAAGCCATAGTTTTCTTTAGGAAGAGAAAAAATACTTCACAAGTTCAGAGTTTAATCTTGGTGTTATAATCCATGCACACACGATTTAACGACTGTCCCGCTACATAGTCTTCCCCTCCACTAGATGTTAGACTGGCATTTCGAATACAATTAGTACAGGACTTGAGACGTTGCACGGCAAATGCAAGCAGTACATTTCTGCTCATTCCTCCCCCCTAGCTTTGCATTGCTTCCACAAGGTGGCATTTGTGGCGAGCAAGCGACAAGACCCCCCACGCTGCAGAAAGGTCGTCTCAAGTTCCCTTTATTTACTCGCAGTTTCTGTGTGTGAGAGAGAGAGAGAGAGAAAAGAAAGAAAGAGATGGAGG